>VDFB02368543.1:0-60508 GCA_007258455.2 Sequoia sempervirens
CCTAACCTCATACGTTTCTAATAATACTTCTCATACTTTAATAATCATAATTATGTAAAGTTCCCTTCCCAGGTTGTATAGATTTTTGCATTTATATCAGTTTGATAGGTGTGCCACTTTATCAAACTGTCTCTCAGTGTGAGCAACTCATTGGAAATAAAATAAACAGATAAAGTTCTGATATTCAAATCAATTCTTCTTATTTGAAACTTCAAGATATTCAATATTCCTTTGTCAAGAAGAACAGCGGACTTCTATTAAACTCTGAGTTTTATATGAAACAATATGATATTCTGGGCATTAAAAGAGATGATAATGACACTACTGAATTTCAATGTTTGCCTTATGTTTCTGAGCTAAAATGCAGCCTTATCATTTAAAGATCAGACCCAGTTTATAACAGCAGACTTAGAACTCAGACCTAGGCAGTCCTTACATATAAGTATGGAAATAACACTCTCAGAAATGTATATCAGACTTAACTGAAATAGATTTGGACTATGCAGTAAGAGGTTTTCTCATCAACAGTACATTCAGAAATTCTGATTTATGCCAGACTAAGTCACTACAGCAGTGCGTAATCTGCCATTAAGCACTACACAGGTCTATGAATAAGAAAGAGCAGAAATGTAATAATGGTCCCAACCTGTAGCCACACGTAGGAACCTGGATGAGCAGCTAACCATTAAAAATGCAAGCACAGACTGTCATAAGCCCACGTCCAGCTTCTGTTGTGAAGAGCCCAGCTGGCACCAACTCAACCACTGATGCTTAAACTGATTTGTTTTGTGTTTTTGAAGGTTTTGATGAATTTTAAACAAGAAATATAGAAGTGCGCCAGGCATAAACTGGTGCTAAAACTTAAATCAAAGCAATAATATGGAAACTGCCATTGTATTAAGTATTAAGCAACTGCTACAGATAGATTGCAAACAATAGGCATACCCGGGAACCTCCAGATTAATTAAATAAATCAGATCTGTACATGCCAGACAAGAAATGTTGAAATTGGTGAAAAGCAACGTCCACCTCCAGAATTGGATTTCTCCCAAGCAGAAACTAGATCAAAGGCAATGACTGAACTAGGCGTCCAAGATGGTAGCAAGAGAAAGCCCTGTTGACGTGGTTTTCACGACCGCACCAACACAGAATAAAGTTTCCCAACGGATACCCTATCCTCTCTTGAACAAAGTTTCCTGCATGCTAAGATTGCAAGATAGATCATACATTTAACTCCAAGGTTCCTTCATGCAATAGAATACCCTCAGTTGGCTCGATGTGTTTTGCTGGTATTTCAAGGGGGACTTACACAATTGTTCGGCAGCTGACAGCAGACAACAGGTTAAGGGCTTCGCGTGGTTCGAATGATTTGGCAAGTGAGCACAAGTTTCCTAAAGCTAACCAGAAATGAACTGAAATTAAATGAGTGTAGGGATAAGAATGTTCTAGTCTACTCTAAAGCGTGGGACACAGTGATCAATTCTCACAGACTTCAACCAAGCTCCGTTTTGCCTCACTTCGGACAGCTTACACGAAACTGGTGCAATCTTCAGAGGAGTGACTCAAGATGTTCGGATCACGATTTAGCATGAAGACACCATCACAACGACGCATGCCAACATTTAAACCATAATCGAAGTTAAGTTTCGCAAAGTTCCAGTTGACCACGCAAGGCGAACCCACTGTCAGCGAGCCCGCTAGTGGTATGGACAAGCAAAGTCTTGTTCAAATCGAGCACCACATTCCACAATTGCTAAGTACTTGCATGAAAATGAAAACCACTCTACTTATGCTACTTGAAGTTGAAGGGATGAAGAAATCTTGCTAGCTACTTATAACAAAGACGAATTCACCATTCAATGAAAGATCTTTTATTACAATAGTTTTTCGCAACAATCTCTTACAAAGTTTTCAAGGGAAAACTTTCCTTCTTCTTCAAACTAAGCTATGCTAACATATTACAACTAAAGTGTCTCTGCTCTACTCTCTACTCTGATCTCTAAGCTCTGCTTCTACTAAAGTACAAATGAGGGGGACTCCCCCTTTTATAGCTGGCCAAGTCCAACGGACGGCTCAGATTACAATTGGCTGGATGGCCCAGATCGTGCCACCTCAGCCCTAAACAAGATTCACCCTAAAAACCGCCACAAAGGAGAGTGGGGTAATAAATGAGCCATTAATGTCCATCATCCTTCTAGAAGATTCCAATTTTGAAACGCATTCACACTGCTCTTGATCTTTTTTTGACGTTGTTCTTCAACTTCTTCTTTGTCACTTGAGTTATACCAAGTCTCAACACTTAGCCATTTTTCGCAACTTTTCTTCCTTCGAGGTTGAAATGTCGTCTTGGATTATTTTCCTCATCGCTTCAAGTTATTGTGCTCCAACCTTGACGTTCATCCTGCAAAACAGATAAAAGAAGAGCATCAGAACACTTTATCATATAAATTTACCTTACTCGCTTGACTTTCATGCTTTGAACCTCCACGGTCTGAGTGATCTCTGGATATTACATTTCTCTAGCCAACTTTCTTCACGATTTTTCAACATCTGTAGGCTGAGGCAAATAACACCGGTGCATCATATTTCGATGCCTTAGACAAAATTCTTAATCTCCTTAAAATCATCTCTTAAAAGTGTTAGCTTCAACTGCATCTTCTTCACTTTTTCGGCTGACATTTTATCCAACTCTGGCTCGAACAAAATGTTTCATCAGGAACTCGATCAAAAATCATCTAGGCAATCATTTTCAAATTCATCTGCCAAGGCATTTTATCTTCAACAACATCATTTATTCCTTGCCTTAGAAAAAATTTCAAATTTCCCTTAGGAAATTCATCAACCCGGTGCCCATCAAAAATATTCACCCTGAAGGCCTCGACAAAGTGTAGAAGACTTTAAAATCCATTCCTCATCGACAATCTTCAATACCCAGAAGAAAATTTTTCTCAGAACGCATCAAATTCATGGGTATGCAACGAATGGGTTCATTTAATTCTTTGAATTTTGAACCTTAGAAAATATTCTTTCATCAAATTTATTCTTGTTCTTCGATCCTGAAGTATTTCTTTGCTCTGACTTGAAGATTTTGATCAACCTCGCGAAGCTGGTACTCTGACTCATCTACCGATTTTATTCATGCCTTGGTGAATTTCTCCTATCTTCTCCAACTTGGGCGTTTTTCCTTAGAAAATTTTTATTTAAAATGCCTTGAGTGCACCTTGTCTTCAACGCTTTAGCAATATTTATCATCATTGCCACCTTGGGCGCATTTTATATGTCATGGAGAACATTTTAATTTCAATGCCATATTTTATTCACATCACCCTAGGCATACTTGGGATATCAAGCTTCGAATACTTGAAGAATTTCCATACCAGTCTTCCCTTTAGGCGCAAATCAACCCTTATGCTCTTCACCTTTTAACACTTGCCTTAGAAAATTTTAAGTTCTCTTCTTTTAAGTTCAAGGCACAAATCATGAGGTCTTCTTTCAATTTAGGCTTCCACACTTAAATTCTCTTCTAGCCCACCCCTCCAATCAAAGGCGCGTTTGACATAGACAGCTTCCACTTTAGAAACTTTAGCCACCTTCCTCTTCCTTGGGTGCAAATGACCCCTTCTAATTTCATTTTCTAGACTTAGAATCTTTCATCTAACTTCCATTTGGCAAGGGCGCATTCAGGATAGCAAGCTTTCAGTTTTTTTATACTTAGAAACTTTTCAGCCATCTCCTTCTCTCCTTGGGCGCAAATAGAAGGTCAAGGTTCAAATTTAAGTGACTTAGAAACTTTTATAATCTCCCTCTTCTTGTCTAGGCGCAAATGAGGTGGTGGACTTCTAGTTTGCATGCCTTAGAAACATTTTGTGACTTCATTCTCCAAGTTAAAAGGGGGGTGCAAATGGCATGTTGAGCTTTTAATCTTGGTGCCTTAGTCAAATTTACTCTTCAAGCTTAGGCGCATTTGACCCATGGAGGTTTCAATTTTAATGCCTTAGGCAAATTTCCAGTCTCTAATCCACCTTCATGGCCTTGGGCGCAAATCCATGAGTGAGCTTTTAATTTTCATACTTAAACTTTTCAACACTTAGCCTCCTTAGCTCTTGGGCGCATATGGTAGGGGCAACTTTCAATTTCACACACTTTGAGAAATTTTCAACCTCCTTCAAGCTTGCAAGGGCGCATTTTAGACCTTGTGCTTTGAGTTCAAAAGCCTTAGAATATTTTATACTCTTCCCATGACCTTGGGCGCATCTAGGAGGGTCTTCTTTAAATTTGAATGCCTTGGACAATTTTCTTCAACCTTCGACAAGTCAAGGCGCATTTGGCAGGTGGTACTTCAAATTTGTAACACTTAATGAACTCTTTACTCCATCTTCTTTCAAGGGCGCAAATGGGGGCTTAAGCTTCTAATTTTTTTATACTTAGAAAATTTCCTCGTGGCATCTTTCAAACTTGGGCGCATTTTGCTAGTGGAGCTTCCATTTCTCCTTACTTAGAAAATTTTCAAGACTCTTGCCAGCTTGAGGGCGCAAATGGAGGGGTGAACTTCAAATTTCACAAAGTTAGAAAATTTTCCAACCTCCTCTCACTTCAAGGGCGCATCTAGAGGCAGCTACTTCCATTTTGTGAAACTTAGAAAATTTTCAAGATCTCTCTTTTACCTTGGGCGCAAATAAGACCCTCTACTTCAAGTTTTTGTACTTCAAAAGATTTCTTCATGGCCGCTTCCAAGTCAAGGGCGCATTTCACCCATGGAGCATCAAATTTTCACGACTTAGAAATTTTTTCAAGCCTCTCATCTAGTTGGGCACATATGGAGTCCATTTCCAGTGCTTAGAGAATTTCCACTAACCTTTAGCTTTTAAAGGCGTTCTTCACTGGCTGGACTTGAAAATTTATCAATTTCAGTGAATTTTATGTTCTTTGCCTGATTTAGGGTGACTCGATCATGCTAACCCTAATTTGCTATTTTTAGAAAGTTTGTCAATTTTGCACTTCAAGCTAATTCCAAGCTCCAAAAAGGCTGGATTTTGCTTTGTTCTAAACCTCGGGATGTGTTTGTGCTACTGATGCCTGATATCTGTCTGTACCTGCTATTTTTAGCAACCTGCTAAAAATAGCAACTGCTCAAAAAGTCCTCAAATTTCACGTACTAAATGCTTAAGTGTAACGACTGTGGCAAGATGCTACTTTTGCACAATTGTCCTGTTCCGTCCTTGATTTTAGGAAACCCTAATTTCTCTGCCCATGCCTGCTAAAAATAGCAATTGTCCGATTTTCCATCCTCTGCAACTCCGTTTGATCTAAAATTCACGCCATAGGGTCCTCATCACTTGCTTGACCTGTACCTGTTGATGCCTTGCGTTGACCTGCTATTTATAGCATGTTTCTAGAGGTGGCTTACTATTTATAGTAACTGCTTGCTTCTGAGACTTCCACAACTCCGTTTGACTTGAAATTCGAATGACGCGCTCCTCACCACGTGACCTGCCCGTTGACGTCGGCGCCTGCTACTGACTTTCTATTTTTAGCCTGTTTCTGAAATGACTTACTATAAATAGTAAGTGCTCCGTTTGCCTTCAAATTTTATCGAAGAAAGCGAGATGCGATCCATATAATATCGTTAAATTCTGACTTTTACCTCTGGGTCAGTGAACCTAATTGGTCTTTCTCTGCATTAATCAAAATGACCTCACGTTGTCCCGTTTACGTTGCATTGCGATCATTTCTGATTCTTCGGAAGTGTTGGGAATGTATCGCTTCTAAAATAGTAAGTTCTGAAGGAGTGATATTATCTCCGTTTGCATGTCATATCATCGAAGCTCTGAAAACCCACAAGGAATATCTGCACATGCAAAGAAATCTGACATGCAAACCCTAAAATAGCCGAGGAAGGCTAAACTCCGAGAGTTGTCGTCTCCTTTGCATGTTACATTCGAAGGTCTCGAAAACCCAGAAGGAATATGCAGACATGCGTTGACAAACTCTGCATCTAGGCCCTGAAATTGGCTTCGGAAGCTGAACTACTAAAAATAGTAAGTTTTCTGTTTCAGCTCAAATTTAACCTGTGAGTAGCTTGATGTGCTCTGACGCAACGTGACTCGGATTCACAAAATGCTGAAGGATTGCCTGTAATTGCACACTTACTAAAAATAGTAAGTACTCAGAATCTGATGAAATTTCAGTGAAAACCTGCTGGAAACATACTAACACCAATGTTAGCCTCAGATTTCAATTTATTCACCCCGTTTGACCACAAATTGGTTGGAAAGTTCAAAACCCTAATTCTGAGGCTTGGCCAAATTTCACGTTTAAATTCAATGATGGGCACGTCCCCCAAAAGGCAGACCATCGAAAAGAGACAGACAGAGAGAGAGAGAGAGACAAAAACCAAAGTCAAAAGACCAGAATGGAGCAAAAATTAGGGGTCCCCATCTTGAATGGGGCGATGTGTGAAAAGGTCACAACAAGCCCAAAAGAAAGGCGTTTTACCCACATGCTTCACATGCCTATGCCAGAAAGATACATGCCTTCCAAGAAGAAGTACGACCCTCTGAAGAAATGGTACGGCCTCCTTATTGAAGCTAACTGATGAGGAAAGATGTCGTCCCAAAGATCAAACCCTTTCCTTTATTGAAAATAGATGAAATGATGAACATAAAACTCTGATGAAGCTCAAATAGACTTCTGAATTGAAGCCCTCACTGTAGCAAAGATTCAACTGGTCTTTCATAGCTTCAAGTCTGCAAAGCATTGAAGATTTCTCGTTCTCCAATGGTAGAAATTCACTGTAACCCTTGTCTCAGACAAATGCACAGAAAAGTCAAAAAAGAAGCAATTTCAAATTATCATAATTGAATGAGGTTGAATTGCCTTCTTTTCTCCTTGTATCCCCAAAAAGCACGATTTCCAAGAAGTCACGACTTTTGGCATTTAAAATACATTTAAATGTATTAAAAACTCTTCAATAGTCTTTTATTTCACTTTACCAAGTGGGCGTACCTTTTTAATGACTTAAAGTGATTTTGATTTTCACTTTATAACATTTAAGTCATTACTTTATAATATTTTAAGTGGCTTTTAATTATTATAAAGTCAAATTATAACTTTATAATATTAAATGATTTAACCACTAAAATATTAATATCTCCCTCAATTCTCAGTGTTTTGACGTGCCGTCAGAAGCTGGCAAACACTAAACTGCAAAGGCTGCACTGAGCCCAACACTGAACTGAAGGGGTGGAAATGACTAAATCCACCATACTCGACCACTGAGATCCTCTATCCAACACACTAGCCTACGAGGATCCAAGTAATAGGCTAACCATCATAAAACAAGATCACGCTAAAAAGGGGACATTACAGTCCGATGTCCCTGAAATTGCTTGTCCTCAAGCAATCTTCAACAACAATGAATACACCACTCCCCCAGGATCCCAAGGGAAGTATTGTGTAATGTCCCTCATGCCACCAATCAACTCCTGTAACACCAACATCTGAACAACTGACGAACCATGCTGAACCATATCAACTCCAACATTAGGTGTCACAAGAGTGAGCCTCAAGAGGAAGCAACTCAGAAAGCTGACCAAGTTTGCTTCCCATGTCTGCACAATGTAAGTTGTCATACAAACTGTCTAGTACTTGTGCAACTGAACTGTGCATCCGAAACAGATCATGTACATGAAGATCAAAAGTGAAACTGTGAACACTCCTTACCATGTACACACTATGAAACTCCTCAACGAGCCCTGTCTGAAATCCCGATGCACTAAAAGAATCCCAGATACTACAATCAACACTCACCCCTAAATCAAGGTCAGGAGTAGAATCAGCATCTACCTCGAAGAGCAGATTATCACAAGGCAATGTAGCATCTACCTGAAAAAGAGGATTGTTCACAAACTGAACCTCATATCTGTGTTGATCCCAATCAAACACCTCTGACCCCCTAGAGCAAGAAGAAAAATCATACTCTCCTGAAACATCTCATGCTCCTCCTCTAAAATCTCCTGCTCTATCTTCCCACTTTCTTCACTGACGAGAGTGATAGAACGCAAGCCCCCATTCCTCATGCTCCTCCTCTAAAATCTCCTGCTCTATCTTCCCACTTTCCTCACTGACGAGAGTGATAGAATGCAAGCCACCATTGGTAATATCAGATGTACGATTCCAAATTGCCCATTTGTTTTAGCTGAGCTAGATCCCTGAAGTACAACTCTGGATCTCTTCTGTCAAAACGCTCAACTAACCTATCAGTAAACTCTTGATATGAAGTAATACAATCATGTTGCAAGGTAACCATCCCATGGTGCCACCAGTCATGGGCTACCCCATCCAGATGCAAAGCTGCGAACTTAATGGCATCCTCTTCTACCATAGGACGTAGGGTCAAGAAAGTGTCTAGCTTGCTAACCCAAGCTCTAGCTGTAACTCTACTACTACCATCAAAATTAGTGTGTGAGCTTGTTGGTTGCATGTCTAAGATCATTGTTTCTATTTCTTGGTCTCCTATCATTCCTATTCCTGCCATGCTCTCTTTTCTAATTAATGAACCTGTCAAAGTTAAGGTGATCCTTAACTCTCTGTGGTAGTGCTTCCCACTCATCATGTAATTTCATCACATTGTCTACAAAGACCACGTCACCTTCCTCCTCGTTTCCTTCTTCGGGTTCATTTCTCTCAAACGTAGGGCGAGTAGGCCTGTCATAGGTGTGTGCTAGAGTAACTGTCCTCCGTGGGCCTCCATGTACACTACCTTCCTATTCCTAATCCCGATTCTGTCTCCTAGGTACAGTCAACTACTGCATGGCTGTACTGAGTTGTTGCAACACATTGGCTACCTGTTCTTGTCCTGCCACAAGACCTCTCAGGATGTCTCTGGCTTCTCTGTCCTCATCATTAAGACGGTTTCTGGGTGGCTCACCCTCATCCCTGACTCCCATTATTTCAAGTGGTATTTCCTCAAACTAATAATCTTCTGGTATATTCTCAAACCGGTTTCTCTATAGTCCAGGTCTCCTGCGTGAGTAATACCTATTATAACCAAACTGATGTGACCGCATAGATACCTTTAACCCTCCAGGCTGGCAGGATCAGAGCTTTGATACCACTGTGAAGAGCCCAGTTGGCTCCAACTCAACTACCAATGCTTAAACTGATTTGTTTTGTGTTTTTGAAGGTTTTGATGAATTTTAAACAAGAAATATAGAAGTGCGCCAGGGACAAACTAGTGCTAAAACTTAAATCAAAGCAATAATATGGAAATTGTCATTGTATTAAGTATTAAGCAACTGCTACAGATAGATTGCAAACAATAGACATACCCGGGAACCTCCAAATTAATTAAATAAAGCAGATTTGTACATGCCAGGCAAGAAATGTTGAAACTGGTGAAAAGCAACGTCCACCTCCAGAATTGGATTTCTCCCAAGCAGAAACTAGATCAAAGGCAATGACTGAACTAGGCGTCCAAGATGGTAGCAAGAGAAAGCCCAAAAGAAAGGCGTTTTACCCACATGCTTCACACGCCTATGCCAGAAAGATACACGCCTTCCAAGGAGTACGGCCCTCTGAAGAAATGGTACAGCCTCCTTATTGAAGCTAATTGATGAGGAAAGATGGCATCCCAAAAGATCAAACCCTTTCCTTTATTGAAAACGGATGAAATGCTGATCATAAAACTCTGGTGATAAAACAAATTGGTGAAGCTCAAATAGACTTCTGAATTGAAGCCCTCACTGTAGCAAACATTCAGCTAGTCTTTCACAGCTTCAAGTCTGCAAAGCACTAAAGATTTCTTGTTCTCCAATGGTAGAAATTCACTGTAACCCTTGTCTCAGACAAATGCACAGAGAAGTCAAAAGAGAAGCAATTTCAAATGATCATAATTGAATGAGGTTGAATTTCCTTCTTTTCTCCTTATATCCCCAAAAAGCACGATTCCCAAGAAGTCGCGACTTTTGGCATTTAAAATACATTTAAATGTATTAAAAACTCTTCAATAGTCTTTTATTTCACTTTACCAAGTGGGTGTACCTTTTTAATGACTTAAGTGATTTTGATTTTCACTTTATAACATTTAAGTCATTACTTTATAATATTTTAAGTGGCTTTTAATTATTATAAAGTCAAATTATAACTTTATAATATTAAATGACTTAACCACTAAAATATTAATATCTCCCTCAATTCTCAGTGTTTTGACATGTCGTCAGAAGCTAGCAAACACTAAACTACAAAGGCATGCACTGAGCCCAACATTGAACTGAAGGGGTGGAAATGACTAAATCCACCATACTCGACCATTGAGATCCTCTATCCAACACTAGCCTATGAGGATCCAAGTAATAGGCTAACCATCATAAAACAAGATCACGCTAAAAAGGGGACATTACATCTATCCCCTTGGGAGTCCCTCCTAGCAACTCCAAACTTGTACAAATCCTCACGTCAACCTCAGAATGTCTGATATCAGAATTTTCCTCTATTTGTCTTATTTGTTGTGTTGTCTTATTCCTCAAGCGATTGTTATTTTTCCCTTTGAAAATGGCTTTTTGTCTTTATATGACTCTTTGAGTTTGTCTTTATATGGTTTGTCCTTTAGCGGCCAGGAGTGAAAATAGAAGAGGCTACGATATTGAATATATCCTTGTATATAATTTGGCTCTATAGAACTCTAACCACTGCTGACTTCTGTCTTTATTCCCACGTAGGATATGGCCTTGTCTTATTCAAACACAGTTGTGGTGCTTATAGCTTCAGCTTAATAAAACATTTGTGGTGCTTGCTTGCCTATCGGGCCTAACACCAAATAAATATTTACTAAATACTTTTCTTATATGCCTCAATCCTTGTGCAGAATTTGTCTCCATTGATTGATTGATTGATTGATTTTAATTACGTCCACAAGACCAACTAGTCTATGGGACCCACAAAATGAAACTAAAAGACCGCCTTAGCCAAAACAACAAAAACAACAGCCGACCCCACCAAACTACTTCGTGTTGTTTTCCAACTCTGCTGATTTTGTTTCTTCTACTGTGAATTTAATCAGGTAACTTGTTTTATCAATCTTTTCCTCTTCAAACAAGGCCGCTAAAGATTTGACTTTTAACAAATCTGAGTAACAGTATCGGATGTACCTTACACTCCATAATGTACTGCCACTCTGTCTCCACTAAACCCGAAGAGCAGAAACAACAAATCCTATCTTCCCACACCTCTTTGGGCATTTTCCACCTTCTCATTTCACATCTCAAATGGTGTGAGCTAGTTCTTAACTGGGCTATTAGCATTTTAGCCTTACACTTTATATCTGCCCCCATGTAAAAAATTTGCTCATGATCAAAAGTAGGGTTAAAATGCAAAACCTAGTGTTTTCTTTTCCAACCAAGTTGTTTCGACCACATGGTATTTTGAATTTCTCTTTTACATACCTTTTCATTTCAACTTTTGTGTTTGGATGTAATGTCCCCTTTTCCGGCATGATCATGTTGGATGGTGGTTAGCCTATTTCTCAGACTCTCGTAGGCTAACAGGTTGGGATAGAGAGTCAGTGGCATTATTTGATGGGTTTTGTCGTTCTCAGTTCAGAGCCCAGTGACTAGTTCACAACAAGTGTTAGCAGTGCAGGAGTTGACAGCTTCTAACGGCACAGGATTATATGATGTTTTGAGTGAGTTATTGGTTTTTAAGTGATTTAAATATTAATTGATTAATATTTAATTATAAAGTCAAATTGACTTTATATTTTATTAAATCACTTAAATATTCTCTAAAAGTGATTTAATATTTTAATCCCTTCAATTGATAAAGTGCGCCCAAGTATTTAAGTCAAATACTATTAAAATGACTTAAATATAATTTAAATGATTAAATTATGAGAAAAGGCATATCTTTCTTGGAATGTGTGCCTTTGCATAAAAGGGCATTTCTGGCAATAGAAACTCATCTTTTTGACAATTTCAACTTTGCCTTGTGCTATTTCCTGTGCATTCTCCTGTGATCAGGGTTTGAACTATTTTTCCATTGAAGAATGATAACTCTTCAGTGTTGAGCACTTTTGAGGCTGTGAGAGATCAGCTGAATTTGTGCAATTTGTGAGAGCTTCATACAGAGGTTCTATTGGGCTTGATCTGTGTTTCCTATTGGATTTCTTCATCAGTTTCAGAGGGTTTTGGGAGATGGCGCCTTCATTTCATCTGGCAGACATCATACTTCTTGGCCGTACCTTCTAAGTGAGAATTCAGGTTGTTTGCAGTGAAGTGCGTGGCTCTTGTACAAAGGCGTTTGGGCATTTCTTGGAGAAACGCCTTCTTTTATGAGGGTTTCTCTTCATCATTTTAGGCGTTTGGCTTGTACTCTTCATCTGCTACCGTTTTCAGGCTGGATTTCACATTCTGTAGCTTTCTACACCAGATTTGGTCAGTTTTTCACCATCTTGGCTGGCAAACTGGACTACTTTCTTAAATAAATAATCTGGACACTTCCGGGTATGTTTATGAGTTCTAAATCCATTGTTGAGCATATTTATTATCTTCTGTATTGTCAATTCGCCTGAAATAACTCAAATTTACATTTTATATGCATTTATGCTGTGCGCCCCTTCTCTTCTGTCTATCAAATTTTCTCTAAAAAACTAAATAACACTAAAAGACTTAAGAAAATTGGGGGTCTTGAGTTGAGAGCCAGCAGGGCTCATCACATTGGACACTCTTGCATGTTGATCCCCCATTTTCCCATCCACTTGACATTTTGCTTCATCCACGTGCTCTTCCTTCTAGTTAATTTTTCTTCCACCACACTTTTGGGCCATCGATGTTCCCCCATATTCTCTATTCTCTACAAATAGCCTAATAAACGATAAGGAGAGAATAATATATATTATTTAACAACCTCTGTAATGACCAAGGTTCCAATATGGGGAACGGCGATAAAAAATAAGGCTTCAGTAATTAAAATATCCAATGTAGATTACCTCTTAAGACTCCCAATAGCATAAGGCTCTTCCTGTCAACAAATTATTATTCCTTTAATTCACCCTCAAAATAGTGCAATTGGTGTTATTCAATTCTGAGCCAAATATCTATTGAAGCTTCACTAATAAAGATTTTGATCCTTCAAAACAACCACAACACAACGATATACTCAAACCCTCAAAACATTAACTTCTAAGTTTGTAGAAATACTCTCAGGCGTGAATCTGAACATTATTCAAAAACCCTCAAATTGAATCTTCAGAAACATTGCTTCTCAGACAAGCTGAATACAATCGTTGATCTTCAAATTCATCTCCAAAGGAGATACATAATTCGCTTTATCGTGCACATGTGAACCCTAGATGAATTCGCCAACACCAGCTAGAGAGGAATCTTGCACCACCAAAACTGGTACCCGTAGGATAACCCTCCTACGGTTTCGAACTCCAAAGAGCTCCTCCAAACTTCAAACCCCAAATGAAATAATAAACCAGAATTGTGAGAGAATGAGCTCTCAAATCATATTTATAATACCTTGTTGCACTTTTAGGGTTTTCCCGCCTAAATCACTTAATCCCCTTTTATAAAGTGACTTTATTAATTTATTATTAAAATATGTCACAGTCACTTTATAACCATTTAATATAATTATTTAATATTACCCTTTTTAACTTTGCACTTTTTGCTTGGTAACATTAAATAATTAAAATAATTATTATTCCTTAGGTGGGCCAAAAACCGGGGACATTACAAATTATGTTTGGGTTAAGTATGAGTAGAGCTTAATGGCTAAGGATATTATTATTACTATTATTAACTATATATATATAATGCCTTAATGGAAGTAGAGATACTAGCTATCTTGTGTATGACTCAAGTATTGCTCGTGCTTTAAGAAAATTTGTAAGTTGTAACTATTGCATTAGGTCTTTCAAAGTTTACATAATGTTGTATGGTGGCCAATTCTAGTGGAGATTGATGTCATAAATTAATAGGATCATGATGCTTGATCATATTAGTAGAATAACATTGGAGCCATATTTGGCTTCACATGATTGCCACATGGTGATTAGATCTTATGAAATATCACCTTACAATATGTTTCCAATTTCCACAAGTAATTTCACCCGTTAACGTTAGAGAAACCATAAACCAACTGAAAGTAACCCTTTCACTTTCTGGTCACCCAAATCTCAATGAGGGCAAGGTGAGAGCATACGGTGGAAAGGGGATCGTTAGGCAAAATCCAAATTGAAGTACAATACTGGAAACCAACCCTTCACTTTCTGATCACCAAGTTCCCAATGTGGACGAGGTGAGAGCATACGATGGAAAGGGGGATCATTAACTGTGAAACTAAAAACTGCTGAAAGGACAAAGAGTGACAGCTCGGCCAATCAGAATGATATGCAAATACAAACTCGACCACTTATTCAACAGGAGTGTAATTCGACGGCTCAGTCGATCAACATAATATGAAAATGCATACTCGACCACTCATTCAACGGGAGTGTAATTACAAGAAAGTAAATGTTTGGGCAGCTAGCCGACCACTTCCACTTTTCAGCGGGCAGTACAAGAAAGTAAAATACTGAAAGTAATGGACGGCAAGGCCTGTCCCTTCCACTAAAAGTGGGAATTACAAAAAGTAAATTGCAAAAATAAAATGATTGAATCAGTACTGCTGATAACAGCCTTACAATATGATGAAATCTACAAATTACAATGAGAATTAGATGTCCAATAAGCTCCAAAATGAAAGTAGATGAACTCCAAACATAAGCAAGCTATTCAACTAGGGAAAACAAGCCAAAAACTGAAATTTTACCAATATGATGTGAATTTGCAGCGTTCAGAAATCTTAGACCAGCAAGTCCAAATCACACCAAAATGCTCATATCTTCACCTAGACACCTCTGAATGATGTGAAACCAAGTGCAATGGATGCCAAAGAGAGGGGCGACCAAGTTCAAGCTATCAAACCATGCCAAAAAGTCCAGAAGGATTTAGCACGCTTCCCAATGCTCAGTATGAGAAAGTACAGCCTTCTAGAGGAGGGTGACCAGCAAGATTAAATTCATTTCTCCACAATAAAATCTGAAACTCAGCAATATGAGGCGCCTAAGGAAGACTCAAACATAGGGTCAATACCCAAAATCAACAAAAAATCCCCAAGTGAGCAACAAGCAAAAATGTGCTTCAGCAAGCTCCAAACCAGCAAACTCAAAACTTCAGAAAACTTCAAATATCTTCATCTCAATAGTCTCAATCTGCTCTTCAGTGTAAAGAACAACCACAAAACTCGGCTAGGTGCTATCTTACAAGCACAAAACTAAGGTTGCTAGGAGGTATACATTCCTCAAAGCAAGTCTATAGAAAATTTGGCAACACTTCGTTATAATTTTCAATGGATACCAAGAATGAAGCCCAGCACTCTTATTTATAACCTTTTCTCTTCAAATTCAAATTCAATTCCCTCCAATTAGGGTGTCCAATTGAAATTCACATTCACCTCTCATGAAAATGCATTTGAGTTTCATTAACCTCCTTCTCCAAGTCGTCCCTCATGAGAGAAATAAAACTTTATTGAAAATGCAAATTAAAACATGAGATAGGCGTCCAAAGAGGTTAAGTGAAATATTTTATAAAAGTAACTTATGTCTCCAAACTAGGCGTCCACCAAGCCTTAGCCAAATATTTCACTTAAAATATAAATTCAACCAAAATATTAAATTTACCAAAATGAGCTCCAGGAGTGTGGGAGACCAACTACTCAAACTGACCTGCCTGATATAGCCTCTGAACTGAATTGTTGAAACCTTGCCAGAAATAGCACTACTAAAAATAGCACTTACTATAAATAGCATACTGCCAAAAATAGTGTCTCCAAATGCATTTTAACCACATTCTGAGTAGCTGTCATAACTTACTAAAAATAGTAAGTCTAGAAAAGTTACCTGATTCAGTTGCATGTCATACCACTACGAAGCTCTCTAAAACCCAGAAAGAATCTAGAATCCAAACTGCCAAACTCCAACATGCAAACCCCCAAAACTGCCAAAGCATCCTCCTAGATAATAGGAAACTCTAATTTCTACTTTCGACTAGCCTATGGGCCTCCGAAATAGGCTAACAGCCAACTGCACTGATCACTGCTGAGAAGGGGACATTACATCTTGAGTATTGCTACCCTCATTGTTAGTAAAATTATCCTAATTGTGATAGTTATTCTACTACATTATCTTCATACATGAATGTTTAAGGGGTTTCTTACTAGTATAATATAGTGGTTCAAGATATCAAGAATTAATACGCTTGTGATATCTAAGATCACCAAATCATGTTCTAATCCTAAATAAAACCCTATATTATAAACTATTATCTGGGTACCAAATGTTGTACAATATCCTTGATAGGTAATTGTAAGGGTTTTGGGATGCTCACCTTGAATTAAGATCAATATCAATAGGAGGTAAAGTTGAGATATGGATGACCTTGTTGGAAGCTCCTCGATATAGGTTTACTATATTGTGAGCTTAGTTAAATGTTTTCCTACCTATTGTCAAGCATTAATAATTGAAGGGAATCCTTAATGAAACCTTGGTTAGGGGAACTTGTGTGTAGGCCTTTTGAGAGACCTTGTAAGGAGAACTACATGTGACTTCGATCCCATTTGGAAGCGGGTACATAGTGAGATGTTCCCTTTCCGGATGGTGTAAAGATTTTCGATTTTCAGTTTGACGAATGTTCTATGACTTTGCAAATATCAATCAACAGTGACCAAAACAATTAAAGAAACAGTTTTGGAACAATATACAACTTCATTTCAATATGCACCATTAGGTTTTACAATATACCACACATAGGAATAGATCAGCAGACCATTACTCATGCATTCTAAGCAATTATAATGAGCAGAAATATAATTCTGAGCACTCAGAAAAGTAACTACAGCAGCAAGTTAACTCTCCGGATACAACCCAAGTTTTTCCAAACTCTAATAAGCCTCCACATGAAATTGTACTCCTCTTACAATATTGTTTCAAGTAATCAAGACAGTAGAGTGAATGGTTTGCAACTATATTATATTACTCTTAAGCACACTGCTTATTGAAAGGTGTTAACCATACATTCTCAAAATTTCAATTTTCAGTTTGCATATCAACTTCACTAAACTCATACAACGCTACCTCAAGACACAGAACTAACAAGAGACTGAGAGAAACTCTTAGCACATAGGTCTCACAGCAACGAAGAGATTATTCAACACCCAAGACTCAATAAGGTATGCCAGTGTGGAGCAGAAATAGTGCATTGTCTGTAACAACAACTTTATGTTCAATTTCCTGAATTTACAGTGTTTAAGATTACACATACCAGACCCAGTCTCAACTCTCAACCAAAGACCCTTCTCTAAAATGAGAAAATGCAACTACAGTCACAAATCCAATAGGAAAAATGATATAGAAGTACTCAAACCTGGAACCATGCATTGGCCACAACCAGACAAGAGAAAATAAACTCATAGAAACCCAGAATGAGATAACAGTGACTGTAATCTGCTCATTAACATTTGATTCTTCTTTCCAAGGGCGCGCCTAACCATAAATCAGAGATATACACATTTTTCAGACCTCCCAGCAAAAACATCCCAATCCAAAGATCTTCCAGAAGTCGCACAAACTCAGAAATTCGCTTCTTCTATTATCTGCCCAATTTCTTCTCAAAAACGACTCATGCATGGAGTTTAATGACTGAAAATGGTGCGCCTAGGGTTTCATAATAGTAAAACGCCTTCAATACTGCAAATGAGAGCTCAAACACGACTCCAGGAAGGTGCAGAAACCCACAAATCAAAAATCACGAAAAATCAAAATGTGACTTGTTTCCCTTCTCCAAAAACTTGCTCCAAACTCGACTTCACAACATGCCATTCAAGAATCATCACGAATCCCTACTAGGGTTGATCTTCCACAACCGAAACGGGGCTTAGGGTTTCCAAAACCCATGACTAGAAGCTTGACAATTCTGCCATGAGAAAATATTCATTTCAAGAGTAATTCAAAAATGAGCTTTTTTCAATATATTTCCAAAAGGCCCGACAAGAGACTTCTTTTCTCCTTTTAATCTTTTCCATTCAAAATCATAAAGTGACTTTTTAATGTCATATTTTAAATATTTCCTCAAGTCACTTTACAAACAACAAATAAGTGACTTATAATGTTCCCCTTTAATATTATTTCAAAAGGTCACTTATAACTTGATTTATTAATTATTTAATATCCCCCTTTTAAAAAAAACAATTTAAGACTTAGGCAATATTAAATAATTAAGTCACTTCATCCAAATTTTAGGGACATTACACATAGGCAGTCCTTGGGTGAAGGATGTCCCTATGGCCTCAAGTCCGTAGGGGGGTGGGTTTAGGGGGATAACTCCAAGGTTTGGAGTTGTTCCTAACTTGTTGGCCTTCCCTCTTCATTAGGCTTTAGTTTGAGGCTGAAATGGGTATTTGATGGTTATGAATGAGTTAAGGAAAATTGATAACTTGTATTTAATACATAATATGCTTTTGAATAGTAAGCGGAATGAAGTGAATGGATTTGACTATCTTATAGTCGGAAATGTTGAGTAGAGGCCATCTTGTGTTGATTCAATGTGATTCTTATGTGTTTGTGGAATTCAACTCCAGACTTAGAGGACTCTATATATAGGCTCCTAAATCTATTGATTGTGATATGTTCTAGTACTTGTGAACCCTGTTATATAAGTTTTCAGCTAGAGATGACCCAAGTGTGAAACTCTGAGATATTTGAGCAGTGACAAGAAGTCATTGGACTGTGCCAATGATTGATGCTTGGGCTACTATTAGGGATTAGCCGGCATTCACTTAGTTCACGGAGGTGAAGGTTGCCAAAGAATACCTTGGTTATGATACGGTAATGGTCGTGTTAGTAGTTACCCTACCGTGGGGGTAAGGCTAAATGGAGCTAACCGTTGTATCATGAGGGTTTGTTGGTAGTCACCTATAGCACAAGGGTGACTAGTGCCAAGTGTTACCTAGGTTGTGAAGAAGATAGCTGACAGCATCACTAAGGTCACAAGGTGCTATATGTCGGAAGCTACTTCTTCCTAGGTGAACAAATTAGTTGTCGGTGGCCTATAGGCGATTGAAGTTGGAATCCACTACTCACTACTTGTGGAAATCTTTGGGTGGAGGATGGAACCCCAGTGTAGTATGGGATACACTAAATCCTCTTCTCGATTGCTTGAAGGTGTAGAAGATTGGGGAAAAGGATGGAGCTGCAATGTAGGGTGCAATGCACCAACATTCCTTTTCTATTGGAGATGCACTATGGGCAGGTGTTAGTCAGCCATTATGGATGTGTCAATCATTCACTATGCCTATATTAATCACTATTGTACTTGTGATGTGCATATGAGTCGATCACTATTGTACTTGTGATGTGTGTATGAGCCAGTCACTATTGTACTTGTGATGTGCATATGATTTAGTCACTATTGTATTTGTGATGTGCATATGAGCCACTCATTGTTGTACTTGTGATGTGTATGAGCCAATCACCTTGTGTATATGTGATGTATGCTTGAGATAGTCACTATGTGTAATTGTGTGTTTGTACACTAATGTTTGGTATGGAACTAACACTTGACGGAAAATTATTATCATTCTATTATAATTGGCTAAGTTGATAGCTTGCGCTTAATGAATAGTCATGGTTTAAAGCTGAGATCAGAGATCTCATACAAGTGGAGAGAACGAACTCCCTCTAACATTGGTGGGAAAACTATGAAGCCTCTAATTTCCCAAAGGGGATATGTAGGCAGGGTCATCACGAATGAACCCTCAAGGTTTAGGTCTAGGTCTAGGGATCACCCCAACACTTGGGAGCTTACCACCATCGAGTGTAAGCAAAGTGATAGCATAGAGTTGTCACCATGATGGTGGTCAATTAAGTTGGCAGGTGTTGGGAATTACAATTAAAAAAAAAAAATTGTAGTGGTGGAGGGGTGGATTTTACACTTGAATTCTTATTAGCAAGACAGGGTTCATGAGGGTTCACTGGAAATAAAGGTAACATTCTTTAACTATCAGAGCCTACTGTTAAGAATGATATTTCAATGATTTTATGAGTTTGTCTTTAATTCTTGTAATTAAATTTGCAGGGCACACGAGAGTTCATTGGAAATGATGCTAAGATTCTTTCTAAATCAGACACATACCATTAAAAATCATGTTTAAATAAATATCGTGAGTATGGCTTGGAGTAGAGCATGAATATTCAATCACTTAAGCATCAAAATAAACCATACAAACCTTTTTCATCAGATAAACATTGATATTTTCGATTTTTGATTCAGCAAAGTCACCCTTTTTATACAATTTCTTGCCCACATTTCCTGAAGCAGCGTACAGGCTTTCTGTTGTGTTGTTGTGAGAGTTACTATCTTCTTCTACCAAAATCCTATGAATGTATTGATCTACCTGCAAATTATCAAGAAACATTATCAATGCTTAAAAGTGGGTTAATGTAATATCATTGGACTCCCAACCAGAGATCTGAACATAAGGTAACATCAAAACATAATGCATCCACTCACTTGCAGGACCTCAAGAGCTTCATTTTCATTTAGAATCAGTAGCTTACACTCATAGCTAAAAGTGACACGCCATGCTTCTGAACTTGTACGACTGGCATTTCCATACTGTAAGGAGGATCAAACAGTGTCAGTGGTAAGATTTATTGTCACAATAACACTTCAAATACTTGCAAATTATGAGGACTATATGGAACAAGAGAAAGGTGATGATGTTCATGTTATCTTAAAGAGAACAGTGAGTCAGAAATTTCAATTGCATAATTTAATTAAACAGCATGCCAAATGAAGTAAAATTAATAAGCAAGAAAGATGATGTCATATTTTCACCTGCATCAGTGAGAAATATGCACTGATGTTTCTAACTCTTATTTTTAATTTTGACAAGGTAATCTACAAATAAAGCAAAGATGACATTATAAAGATATCTTACCTGTCTGGACCTGTTGGCCACCTTAGCAGAGCTGTGAAAGCACCTGTTGAAGGTAACAAGGGAATAAAATGAAGAAAATGATGTTAACAATATCTACGCAAAGGGATAGAAACAAAATCTCACTAATGAAAACCTGATTGATCTTCTGAGAGTGGTATTGCAAGAGGAATTATCCCATTTCTAGCACTTGGAGACACAAGTTTTTCTCCTGTAAATCACAAGAGCGGTGCTTTAGCAAGCACTTGGATAGAAAGTTTGAAACCTTTTTGAAACAAAAGGCAGCTGTATAACTGGCATAAGCAAGAAAGATTCAAATTCAAATGGTACTAGAGAGATTCAAACTGCCAGGTTGAATTTACATACTGTGCATGAACTATTAACAAGACTACAATGAAATGTGCCTCAGTTATATTAATATTTCAGAGCCTTAATCACCAAGAAATCAAATTTTATTTTCATAATGAAAAGACAACCAGAGAATATTAACATAATTTTTCTTTTGGTTAGGAAACAGCAGTAAGAATATGTCCCTGATTTAAGGTTAACTGCCCAAATGACATATAAGCTACAAAAGACGAAAACAATCCAAAATGTACAAAATGGACTGCCAAAATGTACCAAAGACCCATGTTGTTATGGATGTTCAGGGAAATAAGCTAATCACTGCGAACAAAGAGTTATTCCAAGAAGTGTTCCAATTCTTGGACCCTAGTGCAAAAGGCTATAGTAGACATGAAGGTACTAGCCGCAGAGTGTAATGTCCCTAATAGGAATATTATTGGTTTTATTCTAAATTATCGGTTTCCAAACAAATAGGAGATTTAGAGAGTGCCTTGGCTTGATTTAATCCCTGCAAACAAGTCAGAATCCAATTACAATAATAACTAAACAAGTAGAATAGCATCATTAGTAACCCTAGTAAATTTGCTAAACTGATTATGACTCCCTTTTGAGGATGCTCAATCATGAGGGAAGCATAGAAGAGGATGGCCGTAAGGGGTATCTTAACCTCCATGGACCTCATGTGGTGCATGCAATTCATATGAGGTGGCCCCTTACCCCATGTGGCACATGCCATTCATATGGGGCGGCCAAATGAGGATCCCCCGTCCTTCCGTCTTCTTCCACTCCTTCATGAATAACTCCTCTATATTGTTATTCCACAATAAGGGAAGCGAGATTGCGAAAGGTGTCCTGATAGCCAACTCCCCTGGGCCCAAGGTCAATACCCTCCGCAATGAAGGCCATACCCCCTTGGCCCTTTGTGGGCTCATCCTGTCCCCTACCCAAGTGGCGTACCTAGAAGAGGCCCTCTTGCTATACTCCCTTGACAACCCCCTCTTCTTCCATCGTGGAAAAACAATGTGCACATTAGAGTAGCTAATTTAATATTTAAAGAATATATCCTTAAAACATGAAGAATATATTATCATAAAATAGGCTAGTGCATGACCCATTAAGTGTACTTAAACAACCCACTATAATTCTACATAAGAGATCTTATCATAATAAATTAATTCATAACCTGAACTATAAAATAATGGTGTTACCTACTATAATCTGAATCATAATTCTATCAATTATAATTCAGAATCACAAATATGCTAACTATCCTCATAACTATGTTAAGTATAAACTGAAATTAGAACTGATTTATATCTATACTGTACTGATGCTGATTGTATTGTTCTTTCTTTTTTTTCCTTATTCGATGCTCCTCTTGTTTGGATCACTTGCCTTATATACCTGATCGGTCCCTCCAAAGGCATGACTTTTCATATCACCCTTTGGTATTGCCCGTACTTCCTAAAGATCGTGTCTCTTGCATAGGCGGCCGCTCCTATCACCAATTCCTGTTTTGTCTTATTAATAATAAGGATCGCCATGTGTTAATAGTTATTATGATTGCTGTTTGTGTTGGTTTTATTAATTATTAGTTATCTCTTGCTGGGGATCGCCGCTTAGTCTATGGGATTTATGTATTAACCAAGGCAAGGGATAATTATAGTATTTTGTATGAATATATTATTATTAATTTTATTATTATGATACCTATAATAAATAATCTTAATGTTTCTTATTAATTATGATGATAGTATGATAATTATAACAGTATCCAGGATAATCATAATTACAATGATGTTTGAATTATAATATATATGTATATATTTATGTTAAAATCTTGGGGACATGACAATCCTCCCCTCCTAAATCTTGATACTGCTTCATTCTTAAGCTTTGTACCACAAAGTTTCATTGATCACTTTGATCTATTACTCCTTTTTGACATTTTATCAAGTCTATGATTCACTCAATTCTAAGCCTTTTTCAGCTTAATTGAGTTTTTAACCTTTTATTTCATAAAATGGTCCAAACTTCAATGTTAGAAGTTTATAAATCATTCAAGATTTATTCTACTATCTTTGCTTATTTGACTAAACATAATAATATACTGCACATTCAATCCATTGAATGTTTCGTAGTATGATCAGGGTTTACACAACCTTATCATTATTGCTAAACTGAGATAACCTCTCAAGATTACTAAGCCTCTACTTGCCCACAATATATTATTTAGGACCAAATATCCTATAAGTCAAATTTTCCAAAAACGTTGGTTTCATTGATGAGTTTGTCTACTTGAACATTATGTCAATTATACTAACATAGACAGATTGGTCTGTCTCTTGTTCTACCATTTTTCCTCTGGAATCTCAAGAGAGTATACATGTCTTATCAATGATGACATCCGGTCTTCATTTCCTGGTATACTAGTCATTACCTTGCCACATTCCCTGTAGCTTTGCACTCTATCTTTCCAAGTTTATAGTAGTTTCTCATCCAACAATTCCTGTTGTCGTTCCGATGTCCTAACTCTGACATTAGTTTCCTCGTTCCATTCCAAATTCTTCAAAATTTTGGGTACATAGGTTCTTTTACATCCAATAATAGTCTACTCTTTGACTAGTTGAAAACCTATTTTACGATCTCACGCCATTTTTAATTCCCATATAATAATGGTTATAAGTTTTGCGGAGATAAATCTCATTTATCTTAGGACATCCATATCTTGGATCTCTTATGTCCTTGGATTTGATTTTTAAAGATGTTATCCACCTTTTAACTCAATCAAATTTTCCCGATAATTTTGGTACTAATTTTAAGTGTTAATCCATGTTCCGTTTAGATGATGGTAAATTTAATTACATACTTAGTTACCAAGCATGTACATTCCTCGTTGGTTCCATTGATCCTCTTAATCATATAGGAGAGTTCCAACTTCGGTACATCCTTTTGAGTAAAAGTAACATCCCCGGTGCTCTACTCAATAAAAATTCCCATTATTTCACATAAAATGTTATATTGCTCCGACATAACAATGGATGTTTCCCTTTTGAGAGTGTATTCTCTTTAATATAAGAGCCACTCAACAACGTTCTAGTCAATACGATGACTTCTTTCCTAGAGTGTAAAGTAGCTTCTTTAACTCACTAGGTATTCTACCTTTGTTTCCACTCATAGAATCTCATAAGTTCAAGTGATATACACATTTCCATTGGTGAATCACAATCCCAATATTCCCTTCCAACTCTTGGGTTTCTCAATTGATGATCATTCTGATGTTATAGGTCTCTCTACCTCTATATATCTCAATCAAGACTGAATGTACAACTCAACCAAGTAGATTTATTCCAACTACAAGGCATTAAAGAGTAGTCAATTATTTAACCCAACTCAATGGGTTAGATCTTATCCTAAGATCTCTCTCTTCATTTGAATGAACTTATTGTTCCCATTAGGTTATTACAAACCTAGGGTTTCATTAAAGAGACGGTGATCAAGTGATCAGCCAGTAAAGATAATTGATGCATTGCATAGCATCATATCCTACCTTATTTTCCATTCCATCTCTATGGCTTATGGTTAAACCTTTTCATCCTCGGGTTTCTTAGCACAATAAGCTTACAGTTTCAAGTCGTTTTCATGACATGAATATATTTCGTTTTACTACTTATGTATAGAAATAACATCGTTATCTACTTTTTCCTCATATAAGGCGTATAGGAATGTAGAGACACTTTCTTTCAGTCATGAGTATTTTAAAGCTTTCCTTGCCAATCTCATAGGCAGTGACCTTTCTTATCTTGATCAAATTATCTGCCTATCCTTTTTCCTAGGCACCAAATGATAATTTCATTTGATTCTTTCAATCAAATAAATATAAGGTATGAGATGATAATAGGTCATAATCTTTGACCTTTCCGATTATCTTTCTCCAGAAATCTCAATCCCTTTTTTCTTGTGGATATCAAAAGATAATATCGTTTGCTCTTTCGATCAATTAATCCTAGGTATGGGTTTATTTAACTTTCTCCGAGGATCCCAATACCTCTTTTCTTGGATTATAAACTGTATGACTTATTTGTCATTTATGACTTGCAAAGAAGACATTAGTTCTTCCAAACTGAGAACATACCCACGTTCTTTTGTTGAATGGGGTACTTAACTCAAGTCAACCCACTCTTTTCCTTCCCCCCTTAGAGTTTCCACAACTTTTGATCTACTCAAAGTTGAACTCCTAGCAAACTCTTGCTTCTTTTGTAAGGATTTGTCGTTCCTTACTGTTGGCTTTACATTGCCTTTACCTTGTCTCAAGGCATACCTCAAATATACTTTTCCCAAAGTTAGATTTGTCATTAATTTCTATCCCATAGATTTCAATAACTTGGATCATCCAACGGGAGATCTAATGAATAATCAGCAATTTACAAGTTATGAGACACTTCATTAATTCCATTCTATTTTCAACATCCTTTTAATGGAGGATACTCCATATCCACAAAACTTTGTTGGTTAATGTTCTTAAAACATTGTTTCCTTTGCAACTTCTTTTGTTTTGACACATAGTGCCACATTGTATTCCCTTTTCGTTTGGAACATTCTAAACAAAAGTTGACTTTCACAAACATGAAGGTGAGTTCAGCTTACATTCTAATCAATCTATGTTTAACCTCTGGTTAAACCATCTTGACTTATCACTTCAAGTTTTCTTTATTCCTCAGTCACTTTTCTAGTGACTTATTTCCAATGCTTGGAATCTTCCTTTCTTTTAACCTCTAGAGATACCAAAGTTGTTTGGTCTCTTTTTCATATCAAAACTCCAATAATCTAATTGATTTTGGTCGGTGGAACCTTGTCCACTTTGTTGATTACTTTAATTCGAACCATTTTGGTCTTTTCTCTTATCCCAAGGTATTAACTCTTTTTTTTTTCTTGCAAGCTCCTATCCTTACATAAGAATTAGCTTATGTCAAGAGTTCTCCAACTCCCATGGATACTTCCTTCGTTGACTTCCTTATTCAATCTAATTTATGCTGACATTGCATATACATAGATTTGTAGTGTTTTCACTAAATCCAAAAGTTCCTAACTCTTTGCAACTATAGTTTTCTACTATAACAAGGGTTATCTTATTCCTTTTGGCTGCCTTAGAGTCATAAAACTATTTCGTTGGATAAAGGTATACACTGGTTATTCTTCCTAACCTTTCTTCATAACTTGATTGCATAATCTTCCACCAACCACGGACTTATAATGCGGTCCCCCGCACGATCATTTTACAATGAACGGCCCTCCCTTCGAAGAAGAGATTGGTGAGGTATCCTTTAACGACTACCAGCTGAGCATAGTGTTGTGATCCTACATAACTAGGTCTTGTGCAACCGGCAACTCTCGGACTAGTATGTATTTCGGGATCACAGTGAGCTGACAGTGTAGTACTACAACTAAATGGTTCCTTACACTACTTTGGCCAAAGTGTTTACATTCAATAAAGAACGTAGGTCATTTGTAACATACACTAGCCAGGGTCGATTTGACTTAAGGCTTCCTTACTTCTACGCGTAGGTTAGTCTATCGGGGTAGTCCGTACCCTAGACATCCTACTTCAAGCTATCTACTAGAAAGGGGGACAACTTAACAAGTACTCACAACTATCTCCCTTATACTGGACATCTTTATCCTAGGAGCTTTAATAACTTGACTAAGTTAATCTTCAACTAGTTGTGATCGGTAACTTATTAAATACCCTCAATTCATCCCCTAGTATTAAATAGCTATAAGCAAACATACACTCCTTATAAGGAGTTCATAGCAATTCACTCCTATGATCCTAGTGCAAATTACACAATATGCAACCTTGAATCTTCATTTAATTTACTCTCTATGTACAAGTAGACAAGCAATTCACATTATAACTCATTCTTTCTTTCATACAGAAATACAACTATGATTGACTTTCTACCTATGCACAACAGTAAACACAAAGATTCCTTTTCATTTAAATAATCAAGAACGGAGTGGATAGTAGAAGAATATCCCATGCCTGATTTCAAAGCTTTCCTTCGAAAGATGAATTTGTTGCTTGTCTTCTCAGCACCTCAGCTAAAACAAACAACTGGCAAATCCTTTTCAAGCTTCTACCCTATCTCACACAGATTATTCTCCCAGAATGATGTCACTCTAACTCAGATTTAAACTCTTCTAAGAATGATTCTTCAAACTGTCAATGGTCACAGCTAAGTGAAGCTCGGATTAACTGGTAATGGTGAACTGGTAATCCCACAGCACCAATTCTTAGAATTACAATTGACTCTCAGCAAATAGAACTTCCATAGTATACGAATGCTCTCAGCATTATGATTACTTCCAGAACATAGAGATGCTCTCAGGAAATATAGAAACTCTTAGCAAATGATTACTTTCAACTTTCGGAGTTAAAGATCACTCTCAGTAATTAGAAATGCTCACAGCAATATGGTTGCTCTGGAAATATGAACATTACTCAGGAAATATGAAAGAACTCTCGGAAAATATGAATTCTCAAAACTGTATTGCTTTGAATGAAATATGAATAAACTCCCAGGAGAATAAACAAGTACGAATTCCTCAGCAATACCAGAAAAATCTCTTGCAAAGGAAGAAATTCGACTTCAGGAATGTGTTGGATGAATGAGTAAAGTCGTCTTTATATAGTGTCTCAACCTCAACGTACCTCCTCTTCCCATGGCATTCAAACTGCCAGGACTGCGAGTTGGAAAGTTTCCTAAGAGAAGTGTGGCGAAAATCAGAGGCAAGTCGTCCTCTTTTGCTGACAACAAACCAAGAATAAATCAACTCTCACATGGCGAATTTGATAAGTCGACAGCTCAAGGCGTCTTCAGATTTTTAGGTTATTTTGAAGCAAATGGTTTGAAAGATTCGTTCCAGGTGAGAGGTCAAGATTATGATGTTCCCACGTTGCCATTTTCGTGGCCTAAAGATCAGTATTTGCATTATTTTGCAGACCAAGTCGCAGCCCAGGCGCGAACCAGACGCGCGCGACTTTCTCACGCGTTTAACTTCATTCGCCATTTCATTTTCACAAGTATGAGTTCATAAAAACGTATTTCATTTTCCTCTTTATTTTCCACTTCATAATTTCAATATAGTTCCAAAAGAAATATTTGAATCTTGGCGAAATTGTGACAATAATATTCGATTTAATTTTGAAGTCATAGTAATTTGATTTCGACTTTTAAATGAAATATTCATTTTTGAGAAAAATGTCTCATGTTTCAAATTCGTGATTTCACTTCAACACTTAATGAATATTAAATAAAAATGTTTGTTTAAAACTTCATTTAATTTTCAATTCCATTTAATAAAATATATCTATATATATTTATTTTATTATATTAATATATATATATAATATAGTTTTAATTTACATTATATATTTATGTATAATTATTTAAATTTAATAATTTAAATAATCTCGTATACATATTTATATTTTGTAAAGACTATATTATATACATACTTAATATAATATTAAATATATAAATATATTTACCTTTACATATATACATGTATATACATATACATTTTAAATTACACGTACGTATACTGTGAGCCAGTCAGCATACTTTCATTATATGTACCCATGTATATGTATATATATGTATATATATGTATATACGTAGATTCCAAGGTAATATCATCATAATATTTATTCATATTCACATATATATAACAAGTTGGTTGTGGGTATGTATACATGTATATTTACTTGTATACCTCCTTTATGTATACGTATTCATAAATACATTTATATCGATGCACACGTATGGCATATCCATCTGCTCTCATATGTTGTATCGACATGAATATACTTATGGACATTTGTACATACCATATTTATATGTATATATACATATACACATGCCCACCTCTAACCAGAAACATTATTCCACATATGATTATACTTGCAAGCATCACTTATTCACGCATTCAGAAGTAGATACGACTCCTAATGACAATAAACAAGCCTACGGGTGACTTACCCTTAACTCAACAAATGACTTTGCTTACTCAGTCTATAATATGTGTGTGTATGCCCAATTGGTACTCGTTACTGTTTACCCGACCAAGTTCCTCCCCGAGTGATATCTCTCCTCTGCCTGGAGGAATGGTCCTCTTACCTGCACATGATGACACGACAACGAGAGTCATATGCTCAAAACATAGCAAAATACATGAATCATTAGATTATTCACAAATCAATAACCTTTTATTCTCCTTTATGCAGTATTTCACCAAGAATAACATCAAATGAAACAACATTCATATTGAAAACAAGGTACAAGCATCATTAATTTACCTCCAGAATTCACATTTACTCTATCTAGTAATGGTAAATTGTAACGTCACAATTTGGGATGTAACAATAAGTTCTTTCAATGTCCTTAAGTTTCCTACTCTCAAAGGCTATGGGGTGCTTCCTTTGCATTAGTACTGCCCCGATGCCTTCCCCTGAAGCATCACAATATAATTGTTGTCAAATAAGGTTTGCACCCTTGCTAAGCTATGAACTTCAGCAACCTATTGACACATGGGAACACTTCGAGGTTGTGGGTGACCTGGGAATGAAGTGGACCTCCAGATTATGGGCTGGTTCCCCTTTAGATAACTTGAAAATACTAAAAAGATGATAAGGAAAAGAGTAAGAAGGATATGTTTAGAATTTAGAACCTATTACTAATAGGTGGTATGCCAAAGGTAAAATTTTGACAAAACTGTTGGTACTCACAAAAACTCAATAAAGTTAAACAATCTCACAACACAGAGATTTATGTCTGCAAAAATGATTCTATGTAAGGTTCTGACTGTTCTAATGCTTAAACACAAGGAAAACAATGATGTTTTCACAAATATAAATGCAATAGAAAGAGATCACTAACATAAACCTGCACTATGACATAATATTCTTTGCATCTAGCATTGAAGGAATCTGATAAAATAAAGGATAATACAGAACTTTATCATGCAATTCACAACCAATACTAAAATAACAAAGAAAATAGGTGAAGGAAATGACTTTCTATTGAGAAAAAATGAGTCTGTATTACAAAGGCCAATGAGTTACAAAGTGTGAACAATGCTCTCACAGCAATCTCCAAACCAAGAACTAGAAAAAATAAGAAAGAAGAGAAGGACTTATAGAAAAGGCTCTCAAAATTCAAATTTGGCTCCAAGAAAAATGTGTTGTCCTTCCTCTCCTTCAAACAAGGCATGAAACTGAAGATGCTCCTCCAACTATGCAAAAAGAGTTGTCAAATCTCAAACAACTCTAAAGGGTCGTATGAAACAGAAAATCCCTCAAAAAGAGGATCATAATTGAATGTAACAAAGTGCTTTCTGCCTCAAATCACTCCTTGACTCAAGTCAAGTCAAAAGGAACTCAAAACTGAAAGAGAACTCCTGATTTGGTGCCCCAAACTCCATATCTTTACTCCACATGTTGGCACTGATTTCTTAACCATCTCTATGACTCATACAAGTCATTTAAAGCTCAATTTGAAATTCTATTTGAATTATCTCATCATTCAAATTATTTTTCATTTGCATTTTAGAATATCATTTATTCGAAAATGATTTATAGTTTCATCATTTTGAATAAAGATTACAATTCTTTGAAATCTATGCAAATAAGAAATTAGTAATCATTCCTTATTTTTGCATTTACAATAATAACTTTTATTTAAAATGATTTATTATCAACCATTTAAATAAAGTTATACAACTTTGAGTTAAATGCCTAACCAAATATTTAAAGTGGTGATTTTTTAAAAGTTTCATTGACTTAGTTTAATGAATCAAGCAAATTCAAAAGGCATAAAAAAAAATGCCACGCACCAAAAGGAATGAATAAAGTTTTCAAAAAAACTTAAGGCAAAAAGATTGCCTTCCATCGCACCTTTTAGGTTTTGAACAAAACCTAAAATGAATGAAGTCATATTCATTTTGCATTATTTGCTTGTTGTTGGTTGAGAGGAGCGCCGCCATGCACAAACCCTAGCCACTTGTAGCTGGAAATTTCTGTAGGTTCTTTGTGAAAAGAAAGAATAATTTCTATTTATTTTTTCTCAAAAAAAATGGAAAAAAAACTTGCAACTTTTGCTAAGGGTTTCAACCCTTTACTTGCACAATTTGTGGGTTCTTCTCTTTTGCATCTGGGTTTTTTCATCCTGACTGTAAAATGAACAAAAGAATAATTATTATTTGTCTCTGTGCATTAACTTCTCATAAGTAGGGTGCAGCTTCATTTCTCTACTGGATATTTATGTGATTTCTTCATGTTGTAGCTACGGCCTTGCTGTATATTTTGCACTGTGTTTTTTTTTTTTTTTTGATTTTCAGCCTTTGTATATTTTCAAAGAGAGGCCACAGCCTTGGCTGTGAGAGCTCAACTGAGTCATGGCTTTTTTCCTTACTAAAATGTGAACTCTTTGTCACTTCATGCCAAGAAACCTTGATTCCATCAATGCATTTGGTGGTCATTTTTATTGTCATTTTCCTGTGTAAGTTATACTGTTCTTTGTATTTTCCTCCTTCCATTCTGTATGCAAAAGAAAAGACTAAAAGGTTATTTGCTTGAAACCTTAGTTCTGATTTATTGCTGAACAATTGATTGTAAAGTAACTCAAAAGGTTTGAATGTTGTTCTCATGCACTTTCAATGATGTCTCTTATGAACAAGTAATATTTTCAGCTGAAAGTATTCATGGCTGCTTTCAATCTCTGTCCATTTGAAGTCTGAAAAGATTCTGCAAATAATATAATGCTGCCCCTCACAGAATGTTATGTGAATAAACAAATATGAAACATTCTTTTTTAATGAATGTAAGATTATTATTTTGCTGTTTTTATTGCAAGCAAATGTCCACAGTATCCTTTGAATACTCTACAAAACATAATGTTATTCTTCTCTTTGCTATGAGCTGAGCTCTACCCTTGTGGGAGCCACATTTTTCCCCACTCATTCTGGAATCGATAATCAGCAACAAAACTTTTCCTGTTTTTGCACATGAAACAAACAAGTTAGTAAAAACAATGGATCGAATGATTCCTTGATGATTGAATCTGGCAATTTTTTATTATCTCTTAGATTTTGACTAAGTTGATCTGATTTGACAACAAGTGCAAATTATATTTCGGTTGAACTTAGCATGTTTTTGAATTTCATGACCTGAGCTCTAACACCATTTTACCCCAACTGCAGGTTCTGAAATTGAGGAGCAGTGGAGCGAAAGACTAAAAGTGCTGAAGACCAAGCTGAAGAAAGATGAGTCAACCCTACACCGGCCCTTAAGGCAATGACGGCATGATTTTCTTTTACATGTTTCACTTTAGTTGTTCTTCAGTTGTATAATTCGTACTTCTTGTTGAATTGAATCAACTAAGTTTACCCACGGCTTGTGTGGGATCACAGAACATATTTCTCTTAATAAATCAATTGTTCATGATATGTAATGGTTTATGATCAGCAATCTGAGTTTTTTCAGGTTACATAATGAAACAATGAAATTGCAATTGTTCTGAAACACATATTTTGTAATCAAAATGAATGATTTCTTGCATTCCTGTTCTTATATCTGCAATGCCCTTCTGATAATCAGCAATAACAATCACTGTGCAATGAGTGATTCAACTTGAATGTTGTTCTCTGAATGAAATTTGTTTGGTGTTTGCTTTGTTAGGACTGTTCAATCAATTTAATCCAAACTAGTTGAATGATTTTGACAAATCAATCCTAAACATGCTTTTATTCTGAAAACAAAATTTCAATGGATAACTTGTCATAAGAAATTTTATACTCCAACAAGTAATTGCTTCTAAACTTCATTAATTTATGCGGGAAGCAAAAAATTAATAACAATAATTTGAAGGGAGAGGAGAAATTTGGTATTGCTAATACAGGACAAGAACTCATTACCTCCTTAAGTTTCTCAAAGGTTGCTTGAGCTTCCCCATTCCACTTGAATGCCCCCTTTTAGTGAGGTCAGTGAGTGGTGCGGTTACTTTTGAGAATCCCTTCACAAATCTTCGACAATAACTGCAAAGTCCCAACAACCCCCTAAGTTGGGTTAGAGTTTTGGGTTTCAGCCAGCTTTGAATAGCCTCAATTTTTTCTTCATCTACTTTTACTCCTTGGGCACTGATTTTGTGACCCAAGTACAAGATTTCTTCCATACCAAACTCACATTTGGACAGCTTGGCAAATAGGGATTGTTGCTCAAGTATGCCTAATACCTCATCCATATGTTTTAGATGTTCTTCCCAGGTTTTTCTATAGATTAAAATGTCATCAAAGAATACCAATAAGAACTTCCTCAATTGTCCTCTAAAGATGTGATTCATACAAGATTGGAAGGTAGCTAGCGTGTTGGTTAATCCAAATGGTATGACGAGGAACTCGAAGTGACTATAGTGGCATCTAAAAGCTGTCTTTGGGATGTCTTCTTTTCTTAACCTGATTTGGTGATATCCTGACTTTAAGTCAATTTTTGAAAAGTAGACTGCCCCATGGAGCTCATTGATAAGTTCATCTACTTGAGGGATGGGGTATCTATTTTTTATTGTCTTTTTATTTAATGCTCTATAGTCAATGCACATTCTCATTGTGCCATCTTTTTTCTTTGATAGTACGACAGATGAAGCAAAAGGACTAGAACTTGGTTGGATGTGCCCTAATTCTAACAATTTTTTTATGTTTTTTTCAATTTCCTCCATATATCTGTGAGGGTGGCGGTAGGGAGTAGTAACCATTGGTTTTGACCCTTCTTCTAACTCAATGGAATGTTCAAATCCTCTTTTTGGGGGAAGCCTTGGGGGAATGTCACTAAAGACTCTTTTGTGCTTTTTTAGTAATGATTGTATGTCTACATGGATTGACTTTCCTTTTGGAGTAGTTTTATCTAGGATTAGACATTGAGCTACCCATTCTACCTGGTCATGCCTAAGGGTTCTCTCCATTTTCTTAGCTGAAACTACACTTGGAGACCCACCAAATAGACCTTGCAATATAATCCTTTCCCCATTTTGTTTGAAACTTTTTTCCAACTTTTGGAAGTTTATGTTGACCTCTCTTAATGAGTATAGCCAAGGAGTACCCAAAATTACATCAGTACCTCCTAGCTTCACCACATAGAACTTGTCCTTAATTTGTTGTCTCCCCAAAGTGATGTTAAGTTGGGGGACCTTCTTTGTGCAAGGTGTGGTAAAACCATCTGCTAAAGTTACCTTAAATCCCTTGAATTCTTCCGTTTCGTTGTACCCCAAATTAAAAAATTTGCTACACTTAGGCATTTTGAAGAAATGGTTAAAAGTCTTGTTAAAATTGGGGTTTGCATGTCTTGCATGAGGGTCAAAAACTCGAAATTTTAAAAATCTAACGATCTGGGTCTGCTCCGAACGACCAAATCTACAAAACCCAAATCTCAGTTTTTCGGCCCTACTTTTTAGGAAATTGCTATTTTTAGAAACTTTCTAAAATTGGAAACTTTTTTTGGGTTTTTATGGGTTTCTTTTGTAACGGATGTTGGCAGCAAAATTTTCTAAAAATGGAAAATTTCTAAAAATAGAAAGTTTGGCTGTTAGGGTTCAAACTGATTTTGATTGGCTCAAAATACTTCCTCATCAGCCTGGTGCAGTCAGAATCACCAAACGATCAATTTTTCCCTAGTGGGTCCATTTTGCTTTTCCAATTTTAGAAAGCATTTCGAGAGCTCCGAAGTCATCAATGGAGGTCAGTCAGCTACCAGGTGTCAGATTCAAACATTCAAACACTGGACGTGCACGCAGAATGAAGAATGGAGAAAGGAAGCTGAGAAAGTTGAAAAATGTAAAATTTTGGCTAACACTAGAGACTGCAGGTGCCCCAGCTTAGTATAGGTGCCTAAACCTTCATGCCTTGGAGAATTTTTCATCACCGACAAGAGAGGCAAAGGCAAGCACTTGCAACGAAGGAGAAAGATGAAATTTGCAGAATAAAAACTAAGTCTGGAGGAGTTGGGTGCCCCAGAAGGAGATAGGCGCCCAGATTTTCATGGCATCAAATGATGAAATCAAGGTTATGTGCTCCCAGGCAATGTTGTTCAGAATCTTCTCAGCTCCACAGTGAGTCTAGCAGCACAATCATCGGATCACCCAGTTAGCCTGAATCATGGATTGATCACAGGAGTCTTGACAAAGTAGCAAAATGCAAATCATGAAAATATCATAAAATAATCTAAGTTTGGGAACTCTGGGCGCCCCAGGTAACCAGGGGCGCCCAGCGTTTTGGAAGACCTGATCTAGAGATTAGGGTTTGCAAATATGGTCAATCTCTTTGGAATCCTACCAACTTCGCAATGGATGTCTTCGCTAGATCATTAGATCCTTCAATCACCCACAGTTTCAAATCAAACGGACGACATAGCATGAAGTTTCAAGTCCGAAGGATGAAAATGCTTAAAAAATGGTTGTCTGGAGAGTTTGGGCGCCCCAAGTAGCCAGGGGCGCCCAAGGATTTGAGTGCCTAAAAGATGGAATTAAGGGTTTGCAGTCTCCAGCAACCTTTCTTTAGATTCGATCCAACTCTTCAACGGATTCAACGGTGAGCTCGTCGGGTTCGTTAAGCATCAGTTATATTAGATTAAATGGAGGGTAAAATCTTGCAAAATGAAGAAAGTCGAGCAAAGTTGAAAATCACAAAAAAAAAACTAACTCTGGAAGAGTTGGGCGCCCCAGCTGGCCAGGGGTGCCCAAGCTTTTGACCCCCAAGATTCAACTTTCAGGAGATGCATCTCCCAAAAGATCCCCCTTAGAATCTTCTCAGCTATCCACCGAGCCCAGCCAGCAGTTTGTTGGACTCTCGAATCATCCAGAATTGCAAAATCATCAAAAGATCAAAGCAAGTGTAAAAGTTGAAAATCCAAGAAATTTGACCAAGTTTGGAAGCCATGGGCGCCCCAGGAGGAGATAGGCGCCCAGACTTTTGAGGCCCTAAAATCAATTTTCAGAAGAAATCACCTCCAAAAGACCCTTCTCAGAATTCAGCAAGCAATCCATCTAATCTGATAGTCAGCCAATTGGGTCAATCTAGCTCAAAGAATTGCAAAATCATCTGAAGGTGAGGAAAACACAGAAATTGAAGAATATCAAGAAAATGGCTAACATTGGAAGCCATGGGCGCCCCAAGTAGCTAGGGGCGCCCAAGCTTTTGGAGGTCAAGATGAAGTCTTTAGCCAAAATTCTCTCCAGATGATCTCTTTAGAAACAATCAGGCTTCGCAATGGATCATTCTGCCGGATCACAGCATTCACCGAGCTCCCAAAAATCGAGATTGAACAAAGAATGAAACTCAAGCAAAATTGAAAATGGTGAAGAAAATTGGCTAAGTCTGGAGAGAAAAAGCGCCCCAGGAGAAGATTGGCACCCAAGCCCAATGCCTTAGTCAATTTTTCCAAGTTTTATCTTTCAACATCAAAAAGTGTCCAAGTTCGATGCACCTGCTCAAGATTGGCTTCAAAAACAATTTAAAGCAAAAGAAAGCAAATTTTCTCAAACCTCAACTTATTTAAGACGTGCTTGCCTTCCATTATTCATTATTGCAGGTTGGCTTCCAGAGCAAGAAGATTTTTCCTTTTCTCTCAACGAAGATTTGAAGACCCAAACGACATGCTTTTTCGGTGTTCTTCGTGATTTTGAGATCAGTGAGCAGAGAGGAATGCTTTTTCGTGCTCCAAACTTCTAAGGCATTGCTTTTTCAAAGCAGCCACTCAGATTTTTCCATATCTAATCACATGGGTCTCTCCGCTTTTTCATCCTCTTCAACATTGAGAAAATTTTCCCTCTTCTAGAAACAGCTTTTTGGCCGCTTTTTCAGGATAGATTTTGCTTTTTCAGTTTCTGAGCATCTGGGTTTCTTCGGAATGTGATTTTCTACAAAACCCAGGTCCCAGCTTTATTCGGAGAAATTGCTTTTTCAAGGCAGATCAACATTCTATTTTCAGCAGCACTCTCCACTTAAAAACAAGAAACAAATCAGCTTTTGGCAGATATGGATGAGATTTAAAGCGGCAATCATCTAGAAGCTTTCTTTCCATTCTCTTTCTATTCTCGTCTCAATTCTTATCTACTCTTTGAAGAAGAGAAAGAAAACAAAATGTAATAGTTGGCATTTCCTGTTTTCATGCTTTCTTAGGTGGTTAGATGTTTATCTTCTTTAGTTTTAGAAATAAAGTGCTTGCATGTTGGCAAGTTGAGTTGTTAAAGCAAGGGGATTGTAGAGTTCCCTACCTCTTGCTTGTCTATAAATAAGAGCATTTGCTCATTGTTTTTCTTAACGGTTATTGTGATAGCAAATTGCAAGCCTGTAATGCTGCAAGTTGTTATTCAGTGTCAGTTCACTTTGTGTAAGAGCAAGTTTGCAAGCCTCTTTAGCTACAAGTTCTTGTTCAGTGCATGTGTCTTGTGTCAATGTATTCTGGTTTGATGGCTAAACTGTTAGCCTATTTTGCTACAATCCTGCTGTCCCAGAAGTGTAATCTCTTGTTCCTAAAATTTGAGAAAATAAAGTCTTGTGCCTACTTTGCTGCCCTGATATAAAGTCTCAGATTTCCGTTTATTGTGTTATGCTTATATGATCTTTATTTCAGCTTGCATTGAAAGTAAGTAGATGTGCGTTGGAAAAGAGTTTATTTAAGTGTTTATGTCAGAGAATCCTTCCTTGTCCATTTCTAATTCTATTGCTCTACGTTTACTTGAGAAATTAGAAATGTCATTAGCATAGGTTAGTCGTTGTTGAAATTCCTTAAACAGAAAATCTCAGCTACGGCACTTGAGTTTTATAAACCTTGTGCTCTTAGCTGAACCAAAAAGATAGGCAAATTAGATTTAATTTACTTTCTTGAACACCATCAGCAAAGAGGGAGCTTCCCCTCCTAATTCGAAGAGCAGGTTACTGCACATAGCTCTCTATTTCCAAGTTGCATACCAGAGGTGCGATTTGGAATGCCAACACATTTCTAACTTTAGTTTTGCAGCTAGGTTTTCATCTATAAAATTGTGGGTAGCCCCACTATCCACGAGAGTTGTTACTTTCTTCCCCTTAATGACACCACAGATTCTAAAGGGATGATGCTTTAATGTTTTTGGGATGAAAGCCAAGGTTCCCCCTTCCTCATCCCCCTCCTCGTATTTTATTCTTTTGTTTGGTTCTTCCTCTTCCTCCCTTGTTTCTTGGTCAGATGTCGCCTCAATGTTGTGGGCTTGGCTCCTCTTCTGTCCGCATATATGACCCGGTTCCCAATCCTCCTTACATTTAAAACAAAAGTCTGTACGGTTACACTTGTGCCCTGGTTCCCATGCTTCCTTGCATTTTTCACACCTCCTTTCATCTAGCCCACAAATGTGTCCTTTCTCCCATTTCTTCTTGCAATCAAAACAAAGGCCTTTCCTCCTTAGTTCCTCACGGTCATTGTAACATAGATACAGTTTCTTGGGTTCATCTTTCTTCATGAAGATCTTATCTTTTGGTGTTGTCTTTTTAGGGGGGTTTCTTTCTTTTGATTGGGCAAAATCAAGCCTTGTGGCCTTAAGGATTGCATCTTGAAGTGTGGAGGGGTCCAAGGCACTTACTAGGCCTTGGGTAGTGTCTAATAGTCCCCCTATAAACAAGTAGATGAGTTGTCTCTCCGATATTTCGGGGACCATAATGGATAGTCTTTGAAATTTGAATACATAGTCTTCGATAGAGCCCTCATGTCTAATCTTTGTCAATTCCCTGAAGCGTTCCTCGGGGTGTTTATGGTCAAATCTCTCAATTAGTTTTTCCATAAATGTATCATAGGCCTTTATATTTTGGTGGTCTTGTGTGATTAGTCCATGGTATCACCATTCATGGGCTGCCCCTTCTAAATGTAGTATGGAAACTTAATGGCATCCTCCTCCAACATGGGATTGAGAGATCGGTAGGTGTTGAGTTTTTGAATCCATGCTTGGGCTGTGATTTTATTTGACCCATCAAAATTTGGAAGTGACAATTTTCCCACTGTGTTGTAAAATTTTGTTAGTTTGGTTTCTTGCCCTCTTGTGTGAACTTCTAGCTCTAGCCTCACAATATTCAGTAAAGGGAATATTCTTCCTAACTTCTAGGTCTAGTCTTGCATATTCATCAGCAATATGTCCCCAATCCGGTTCTTGTGCCTCTATTTCCTCGTCTTCCCTTAGGGATCTCCCCCTAGTTAGGAAGGATGGTTGAGTTATTCTAGAGGTAGATCTTGAGGGGTTGTTATTTTTGGATTGGCTCAGGGTGGTTTCCCGCCTGTTCTCTTTGTAGGGCCTAAGAGTACCTATGGTGATGTTCATGTTTTATATTGCTTGGAGCAATGCTTGAGTTGTCTTCTCATTTTGTTCAATAATGGCTTGGGTTTTCCTATCGTTATTTTCCATAAAAGCCCTAAGTTCGTCTCTCATTTGGTCACCCATGGTATTGTTTTGAGTATTGTTATTCATAGGGTGTCTTCTTTGGTAAGTTTGCATTAATTGATCTTTCACGGGATGGGAGGATTATGCTCTAATACCACTTGGAATGTCCCTAATAGGAATATTATTGGTTTTATTCTAAATTATCGGTTTCCAAATAAATAGGAGATTTAGAGAGTATCTTGGCTTGATTTAATCACTGCAAACAAGTCAGAATCCAATTACAATAATAACTTAACAAGTAGAATACCATCATTAGTAACCCTAGTAAATTTGCTAAACTGATTATGACTCCCTTTTGAGGATGCTCAATCATGAGGGAAGCATGGAAGAGGATGGTCGGAAGGGGTATCTTAACCTCCATGGACCTCATGTGGTGCATGTCATTCATATGAGGTGGCCCCTTACCCCATGTGGCACATGCCATTCATATGGGGCGACCAAATGAGGATCCCCCGTCCTTCCGTCTTCTTCCACTCCTTCGTGAATAACTCTATATTGTTATTCCATGATAAGGGAAGCGAGATTGCGAAAGGTGTCCTGGTAGCAACTCCCCTAGGCCCAAGGGCGATACCCTCCGCAATGAAGGCCGTACCCCCTTGGCCCTTCGTGGGCTCATCCTGTCCCCTGCCCAAGTGGCGTACCTAGAAGAGGCCCTCTCGCTGTACTCCCTTGGCAACCCCCTCTTCTCCCCTCGTGGAAAAACAATGTGCACATTAGACTAGCTAATTTAATATTTAAAGAATATATCCTTAAAACATGAAGAGTATATTATTATAAAATTGGCTAGTGCATGACCCATTAAGTGCACTTAAACAACCCACTATAATTCTACATAAGAGATCTTATCACAATAAATTAATTAATAAATCTGAACTATAAAATAATGGTGTTACCTACTATAATCTGAATCATAATTCTATCAATAATTTAGAATCACAAATATGCTAACTATCCTCATAATTGTGTTAAGCATAAACTGAAATCAGAACTGATTTATATCTATACCGTACTAATGCTGATTGTATTGTTCTTTCTTTTTTTTCCTTATTCAATGCTCCTCTTGTTTGGATCACTTGCTTTATATACCTGATCAGTCCCTCCAAAGGCACGACTTTTCATATCACTCTTTGGGATTGCCCGCACTTCCTAAAGATCACGTCTCTTGCATAGGCGGCCGCTCCTATCACTGATTCCTGTTTTGTCTTATTAATAATAAGGATCGCTATGTGTTAATAGTTATTATGATTGCTGTTTGTGTTAGTTTTATTAATTATTGTTTATCTCTTGCTGGGGATCGCCACTTAGTCTATGGGATTTATGTATTAACCAAGGCAGGGGTTAATCATAGTATTTTGTATGAATATATTATTATTAATTTTATTATTATGATACCTATAATAAATAATATTAATGGTTCTTACTAATTATGATGATAGTATGATAATTATAACATTATCCAGGATAATCATAATTACAATGATGTTTGAATTGTAATATATATGTATATATTTATGTTAAAATCTTGGGGACATAACACAAAGTAACAAGCTTAGGACAAGCTACAAGGTAAAAAGGCTTCCACATTAAGGAAGTGACATGAAATTGGAGCCAATCCCTGATGATGAGGTTGAGCTTCTAAGCATGGAAACATTCCAACATTACTTCAAGACACATATATGAGCATTTGTCAGGTCATAGGATTTGATGTACAACTAATGGTTTCAAAAGGGAGCTATGGTATTGCCTTCCCAAATCCAACATTACCAGCTAAACACACTCTATGATTATTGGAGTTTCTTGGCAAAACATATGCAGGAAGGATTGGAGAATGTGAAGCAGGGAAGGAACAAGGCTTTTTGGTGGATTTGTATGTGCTATCTGATGAGTGGGATAGGAAATTGGAGGTGGAATTAGTCTTAGGAGAACTCCCAAAGGGAACAATAAAGCTAGTCCAGTTATAGACTGCCCATCTCAACAGACATAATCCTAATGCCCATTTTTGTATATTTATAGATTATTTTGTTACCCCAATTTTGAGGAGGTTGTGGTTTGAAAGGCCCAAGTTGCCACAAGATTTTCTTGAAATTTTCAGGCATCTTGACTTCAAACAAAACCACTGGGTTACTGGGTCCTCCATTAAAAATACACTGTCATTAGGGCTTTTGGAGCAAGGATTGTCTTCTTAGAAGCCATGTGGCAAATGAACAATGCCAATTAAAAACATTTCACAACTCAAATTAGAAAAGGCATATTGCCCCATCGAGGTGAAGTTTTGATTTTGTTGTTTTCAGGAAAAAGGGTTATGACAAGCTAGGAGATTTATTTACAAATATAATATGGAGTTGAATAAATCTAGACCCTATGACCCTATGGGTTTTATCCATATGTTGAGGAAATAAGTTGGTAGGGCTGGATATGAACACCAATACAATGAAGGAGAAGACCTCAACAAGAGCTGCAAGAATAAAACTGAGAAGGATTTAAGGAGAGACAGGCGGACAAGAATAGTGATGGAAAAACAAAGAATATAGAATTATCCGAACTACATGGGGGCATATTCTGAAATCCAAGACCCAATTGAGAGGATGAGAGTCATATTGGAACATGTTGGAACCCTAAATGTGATGCCACCCAAAGTAAAGCCAATTGAGATTGCTGCCCAAAGAAAGGTAGCTCCTAATACCCCATTAGCCCCTATGGGTGAGGCAACAATGTAGCATTAGTTTGGCAGTTCTCAGCCAGAGTAATCTAAGGGAAAAGTCCACAAGGGAGAGGCTCCACTGCATAATCACAACAAACTAGACCTGCTACAAGCCAGCACCAAGCTCTGACCCCTTCACAGCCCCTTGTTTCCTATGATGAAACTAAGGGATATGATGAGTTTATTCCCCCAATGGTTCCATCACGGACATTGTTAGGTCGACAAAGCATTATTAGAGAATTGAGGCTATTGGTCCGAAAATTTGTTACTCTATTAGGAGATTTTGATGGTGATGATGTAATAAATGATGTAAGATATAATGCATGTAAAAGATTCATCCCTAATGACAATTTTATTAAAACAAATGAGTGTAAAATTTTGTATTAAACTAAAAACACATGCAAATTGAGATCTGGCATCCATAAGGGAATATGCTAACATAATGGGAAATGATCCAAATAATGCAAAGAGTGCTTTTTTTTTTGAAGTAAACATTGTTAATGTGTCCCCTTAGCAGGCCAAGAGACTAGAAAGGTAGAGTGGCTGCTTGTTGCTTACAGGTTGGTATCTTACCTCTGCAATCACTTTTGACAGTTCGAGGAGCAGTGAGGTTGGTGATGTATTCTAGAGCATTGAACAAGCAAGAAAATTTTAATCAAGCTTTGAATGCTACCCCTCTTAAGAGATTTTGGAAATGTGGGAAAATGCCCGAGATAATGACAAGCCTCAAGTGTTTGATGACCCCCAAAGACTAATTGGGCAATTAACTATAAAAAGAGTGGGTGACACTCCAGCACCAGAGTGGACTCTAATAGTATATAGTAGGTACTACCACCCAATGTTACAATGTTAGCTTTTACAATTCATTCCAAACCAAATACATATCTGCTGTTACAAATATTAATGTGATATGAAGCTGATTAAAGCACCCCAAATGAACCCCCAACTTAGCAAACTAACCACCCAACATCGTAATAGCAAATATACCTTAGAATATGGCAAATGGAAGTCTGATATAAGTCTGAAATTTCGCTACAGCAGTCTGGACAGCGAGATAGATGACTCAGGAAACTTCACCCAACTACCTCCAACATATCAAAATGATCACCAACTATATTAGCACTCAAACAGCAGTACCAACTCACACCCAAACTTATGAAAAGAGTGTATCATTATTATGGAAAGGGTATATCAGACATTTGCAGGTCTGAAACTACAATTGCAGCAGGCAGCAACAATGGTACGGCCCCCTAAAAGCACCCCAAACCCTACACTCAACACTCCTGCAATCTGAAAATGAATCACACCCAAATGCAATGCTAAAACGCATCAAAATAGTTCATATTGGAAAACCCAAACTGAAACTTCAAATCAGCTCCAATGGTAATTCCTAGCTCGAATCTCACCACAATCTAGCTAGGGAATATGTTGCAATTCTGAAACTAGAAATCTATGAGGGATTTCTTCTTCAAAGATTGAAGAGAACCAAAGCCATTTCGGCAACATAACATTATCATTCTTCAGGATATCCAAATGAGCCCCCAACACCTCCTTTTATAGATTTTTTCGTTGCTTTTTCTAAAAAAGTGTTTTTTGTTTTTTTGCTACTTTGTCAAAAAAAATGTTTTTTGCTTTTTCAAAAAATTTTATTTTTCCTTGAAAAAGCACTTTTTAAAAAAAAACACTTTTGCTTTAAATTAAATAATTCATTATGTGCAAACATTTAATCACCTTTTCCATCAAATTCCTTCTTAAAATAAAATAAAACCATTTTCATATGTAAGACCCCCTTTATTTCTCCTAGGCATACAAATGGGGAATTAAAATACCTTTTCGAAAAGATATTACACTTAAATTATCAAAAATAATGATAAAACATTACAACTTGTGTGAATAATTTAATTATTTCACCCCAAGTTGCAAAAAATCCTGAAACACATCGGAATCCAAATTTGACCACGCCAATATGATAATGAGGTAGTAGGTGAATAACAAAAGCCAATTTGGTGACTAACTATAAATAGACGTGCTCTCCAAGAAGTTTGGAGAACACCCCAAAAGTCAGAAAACATTTTTGAGAGTGTCATTCAAATCAGTTTGCCCATAGAGCTCATTGCCAACAAAAGAAGCCTTGTAACTCTAAAACTGAGTCCTCTAAGGACTTTGGAGTTCTCCCAACTCTCCTATAAACTTACAAAAAACCCTAGAAACTGGCCAATGCTCATGGAACAACATGGTGTAAAAATAAAGACATTACAATTTCTAAAACAACTTGAATGAATCTTAGGAGATGGTTTTAATGTGGTGGTGATTCTAGTAACTACTTGATTGAATCTTTCTATGAATTCTCTCATAAGCCCATTAGCACTTGAGAATCATGCAAACAAGATATGACTATCTTCAACTGGTTTGAAAGTGCAAAAACTTCTTGACACTCCAATGGCTGGACATCCGGGTTTTTACAAGACATACAAGCAGATCCATGAGAGATTCTCATGGAAGGGGATGAAGGAGGATATCACCAAGTATGTTCGTGAGTGTCAAGTGTGCCAACAACATAAAAATGAGCACACTTACCCTACTGGTCTGCTCCAACCTTTGCCCATTCCTACTCAAAAGTGGAAAATTATTTCAATGGACTTCATCACAGGGCTTCCCAAGATGCAAGGGAAGGATTGTATCTATGTTGTGGTAGACCGATTGACCAAATTTGCTCATTTATTTGCTATATCAGCAGGTTATACAGTGTTACAGGTGGAAGATTTGTTCTTTAAGGAAGTGTTTAGACTTCATGGGGCACCAAAGAACATCATTAGTGACAGGGATAGCAAGTTCATAAGCTTGTTTTGACAAGAGTTGTTTAAACTATGTGGTACCGAGTTGACTCCTAGCACTAGTTACCACCCCCAAATAGATGGACAAACTGAGATAGTCAACAAATTGGTGGAAGGCTACCTACGAAACTATATTTCGCAACAACAGAAAGCATGGGTAAAATGGTTGCATTTGGGGCATTTTTGCTACAACTCCACATTTCACATGTCTATCAGGATGTCACCTTTCATAGCCTTGTATGGTTATGAAGCTCCTAGCTTCATTGATTTGCTATTTGGTGATTGTAGGGTGCCTAGAGCTAAGGACTTCTTGCAAGAGAGCCAGGACATCATGAGGTCATTGAGAGAAAACATTCAGCATGCACAAAATCAGCAGAAGTTGTACGTTAATCAGCACTGTATAGAGTGTGAGTTTGAGGTGGGTGACATGGTGTATGTCAGATTGCAACCATATAGACAGTCCACTCTCAAGAAGAGTGGGATAGAGAAGCTGAATCCCCGTTTCTATGGCCCGTTTAGAGTCACCAAGAGAGTTGGGGAGGTGGCTTATGAACCAGAGGGAAGTAAGGTGCACAATGTTTTTCATGTGTCACGCCTCAAGAAGGCACTTGGACATAATGTGACTCCTTCAGCAATGTTTCCCCCATTGGATGAGGAGGGCAAGTTACTGCTTGTTCCAGAGGCAATGATTGATTCAGAGAGCAAACCGTCAAGAGGAGAGTTATTACCGAGTACTTGGTGAAATGGTGGGATTTACCAGTTGAGGATGCCACTTGGGAGAGTGAGCAGATTTTACAGCATCTTGCGTTGCAATTGTTTGAGGACAAGCAATCTTGGGGAGGGAGAACTGCAATGTCCCCTCCTTGCCTCTGAGCAGTGGAGTTGTCCATTAGCCTATTCCAGAGTTCCCATACGCTAAGTGGAGTTTGGTAAGGGAACTTAGAGCCAGTTTTTTTCCATGGAGGTTTCATTGTTTCGGGCAAGACTTTCTATTTTTAGCAAGAGGTCAATTCCATCACTTACTATTTATAGAAAGTTGCAGTGTTCTTCAGTTTCTATGTCAGTTTAGTGTTTCAGAGTATTTACTATTTTTCGTAGTTGCTAAAAATAGTAAGTCTATTTTTGGTAACTAGTCCTAGCCAAGGCTACTTCAGTAGTGTCCTTTCCAGTTTGGGTGTTGGGTTTTGCTAAGGTTTGATTAATTCATTATTTATATTCCTCACTTAAGTCGTTTTTTATAAAGTTACTTCAACTTAAGTGATGGTGTCGGAGGGTCATGTAAAAAGCACCTTGGCACCTAGTGCAATGACTTAAGTTGTTTTTAAAGCAACAAAAGCAATTTAGTTGCCTCTTTAGTGGGACCAACGGAGACATAAGGAGAGTTAAAATATTATATTAAAATGCTAATGTGGAGAAGGGCGTAGCTTTTTGGAGGGAAAGTATTTTGAACTTGAGTCGCCCTAATTTTCTCTTTGGCTCTATATAACTTCATTTTGGGGCCTCATTTGATTATCTCTCAGTTGGCTACATAACAAGATGCTGCTAGATTTTCTCCAGAGGTCTACTGCTGTGTGTTGAGGACGAAAACCCTCATCATTGGGAGCTGGTTTCAGTGGTGAGAGACCCACCCTAGCCAGGTTTGGTGTGATTCCATTTAGGGATCATCTTGAGCTTCACAGATTTCTGGTTTTCTCAGTATTTTGCTAAGGAAGATGAAGATATTTGAATACTTTTGAAGTGGGTTTTGAGTTTTTGTGTGTGTCCAGTTATTGGCTTCATTTTGGATTTGCTTTTGGTGTGTTTTGAAGCAGATTTCAGAGGTCTAAAGTTATGTTTAGCAAATTCTGGAGATTACTTTCACAAGGTCTAAAAATGAAGAAAGGTTCATAGCTCTAAGATGACTTAGGTTCTCTTTCTGGGTGTTTGACCATTGGAATCCTCACCTCAAGGTGCCCCATTACAAGTATTGATTCATATTTTTTGGCCAAAACCTGGTTTTATAAGGCTGATCACCCCATTCAAGGAGGCTACCCCTGTTGATGGTTTCTGAGTAGTACGGCCTGCTGTTGTATAGGCCTTTGACTACTTTTTCGGGGTTGGAGAGTTAGTTCATGGCATTGATTATCAGGGAGTTAGTTGGCTATAGCATTGGTGTGGATCATGGCCAAGTCTGAAGAAATGTATTTGCTGCTGCTAGGAGCTATTACCAGGTCTGAAAACAGTTAATTATCAGGTCTGATTTTGTATGTTAAGTCTGATTTCTGATATGTTATCAATGAAATATATTATTGAAAGATTTTCCTATTTGCAAGCAAGTTCTTTCAGTATTTCCATCCTTTAAGTTATCTATATCAGTTATGCATGAAACTATGAATGGCATTTGAAAACATCAAACAAAACAATAGCAAAACATCATATCAGCAAACAGAAAAAACTTCAAAAAAATCAGGGGCAGTCATTACAAACAACCTTTCATTCAATGAAGCAAGAATCCCCTTATTGAAAGAGTCCAGTCACAGCCTTGACCATTGCAGAGAAAGAGTTCAAAGCACCTAGTCCACATGATTTAAGTAGGTCATTGCTTTAGAAATAATGGCAAATGTAGAGACATTGTGGAAGAGCAAAAGAAATATTGGCACAAGCATGGATCCACCATATTATCAAATGGGTGGACAAACCAAAAGAATTGCATATTCATTTCAAAGATTTTTCAAGTATGTTTTTTCCCAAGTTTTTTATGATTTGTTTTACATTTCTAAACTCTTCTGAGCATTTTGAAATGTTGTCACTTACATGTTCATTCGCATTTCACATGCATTTGAATAATCTACACTAGCAAGGTTTCTACATTTAAAATTTTGTTTTCCATTTTTTCAAAGCCTAGGTGTTTGCAATTTTTTTTGTTTTCAATGGTATTGCTTGCAGCAATTAAATTTGTATTTTTCTTTTTTCACAATGCCAAGGTTTGATCTTTGTATCCAATGGGATCAGCAAGTGTTAGTAGATGCCAAAGTGTTAGTAGCAGGGATGCCACTTGGAATCATGGCACAGAAGGACTGATGACAGAATCAATCATTTGCAACTATTGTGGATTGAAGATGAGTAGAGGCATCAAAAGTCTCAATTACCATTTTGCATGGATTACTGGCTGCAAAATCAAATAGTGTTTGAATGTTGAGCTGAAGGTTGTACAAGAGATGACTGCAGCCCTTGCTTTGACAAAGCAAAAAGAATGGAAAGGATGAAGACATCCACAAGCTTGCAATAGTGATGAATCCCAAGATGGTGTGGGAATCTATAATAACCCCTTCAGGTTTTTTTGAAATATCTATTACACCCCGATTGTATAGCTACTATTTACATAGGGTAAATTGATTGTAATGATTGGATCTTGAATATGAATAAAATATGCTGTTCCTTGTTATCAATATGAGTGTTCTTCCATTTAATGATTGTCTCATTTAATGTTACTTCTATTGATGTTATCCTTGATGAATGTTGCATGCAAAGTTATTGAGTAATGATTATTCTGACTCTTGAGTAGTTTATATTACTGCTTATGTTGTGAACATATGACTTCCAAAAGTGTGTGTCAATGGATGTAGGTATAGGAACCATTCCTCCAGGCAGAGGGGAAGTATCACTCAAGAGAGGAGCTTGGTCAGGTAATCGGTAAAGTAAACCATCTGAGCATACACACACTTCACCTTAGATTGAGTGAACTAAGTCAGTTATGTTGGTTATAGGTAAGTCATTCGTAAGCTTGTATGTTTGCATTAGGAGTCTTGTCTACTTTTGTATGCATGTAAGTGAATAGGAACTAGACATATATACATGTATATAGTATATGCACGTATCCATATGTATATCATATCGATACAGGCGTATGTTGGCAGACAGATATGCTCATACGGATGCATCGATATGGTATACCTACATATACATGCACATAAACGAATATATACAGACATATATACATGCATATATGCACACATCCTATAGTATGTGGATATTCATAATATTATATTATTATTGCCTTACAAATTTATATAAATATATATATATATATATATATAATATATGTTTAATATTTTAGAGACTATAATATATATATATATATATATAATATATTTATTATTTAAACTTTGAGACATCAATTTATTTCTTAAGTCTCCATTGTTTGAATTAAGGAAATCAAATTATTTCCCATATTGATTTTAAATCAATCTCGCAACTTAGGAAATCGACTTATTTCCTATTCAATTAAATATCATAATTGTAAATCATGGAAATCGAATTGTTTTTAGTTCAATTAAATATTTATTATTACCAACTATGGAATCGAGTTATATCATATTCAATTGAATATAAATCACCAAACTATGGAAATCGAATAGTTTCCAATCATTCAAATATTAAATCTTAAACCATGGGAATCGAATGAATTGAAATATTTATCTTTGGCAAAGGAAAATTAAAATACATCATTCTTCAAATCTTATCAAAATTGAAATATATCGATTGGCTTGGCAAAGCAAAATACGAAATTAACGGCATGAGGAAATCGCGCGCCCTGCAACACTCGCGCCATGACCAAGTCTCTGATAAAATACAACACAACTGCAACTGGCAATGTGTTTCCATTTCTGCAATGGAATTTTTCTCTCTATATATCTTAAATCCGCCATTTCCTATAGACTGGCGCCTCAAACTTGTAGGTGTCGATTGACACCATTTTCAGCATGTGTTTATGAAAAAGTCTTCTCCTGCTGTCAGATGCTAGAAGCCAACTCACCTCTTTGAAACTGAGTATGAGAGAGGGATGGCGACACATAGTAAGTTGAATAATTCTTGTTTTCAGTGGTGGCAAAACCCCTGCCTTTTTAGAAGGAATACGTTGGGGGCTGGGGCTATATAAATAGCCCACCCTTCATCATTGTTTACACTCATCTCTTTTAGAGAAGCATTTTGTATCCCTTTTGTTTACTTATCTTTTTGAAAAGCAATCATTCAGCCTTTTGAGAATTCACCATATTTTTTGTAGACGCATTTTCCTGAGAATGGAATTTAATTCATAATTACCATTCTCCATTATTGAATCATTTGAGCTTCATATATTTCATTAGCTGCAACCATTATCAATCTGATTATCCATTTCTGAGTGCTTATTTCTGAGTGAGGAAAGTAGAGTTTTGAGAGGAAATTGTCTACTGTTTGGAGGCACTGGAATTTGCTGTGAGTGTAGGCTGAGTCACCATCGTCTGAGGAAAAGCTAACTACAGGCATGAGATATTCTTCTACTATCCATTTCTATAAATATTCTCTTGAATACTTCCAAAATTGTAATTGTTGTTTGTGCATAGATAGTAAATTTACTTCACGAAATGTACTACTGTTTGTGCATAGGAAGTAAACTACTTCATGAACTGTATATCTGTTTGTGCCTAGGAACTGAAATGTTTAAGGATAAAAGAGGCATACTAGTGGCATTTTGCATGTTTGTAATTATCTCCAAAATAGGAGAATGTTGGTCGCTTAGATATTATTCTATTAGGCATGTTTAAATGAAATGAGTCATTAAGGTACACCGGCCAAGTTATTAAGTTAACTAGGAAAGTTGTGTTTGCCCTTAGAGAAGGCTTAGTATGCTTTTATTAGCAGATTGTTTGAAGGTAGGTTATCTGGGATGACGGACTATCCATTGAAGGATATACCTAGCTTGTATGATTCACTTAGTAGACTAGATTGTTGTAGGTTAGTCTGGGATGACAAATTATCCAGTGAAGGACCACACCTATGCGTAGTGTAAGATAGCCTTAAGTCAAATAGGCCCTAAGTAGTGTTTATGATAGATGACTTCATTCGAAGTACTGAATGAGAATACTTTGGCCAAAGTAGTGCAATGTACAACATCCACTTAGACTATGTGATGCTTGAAACTACACTGTCAGTTCACCGTGATCCTTTATGCATGCTAGATCAGGATTGTGAAATAGCAAGTTCTAGTTATGTAGGACACAGCACTATGCTCAGTTGGGTTGTCGTTATCGGATACTCTACCAATCTCGTCATTCGAAGGGAGGGCCATCTATCAAATGATAGATGTGCGGGGGACCACATTAAGAGTTCATGGTTGGTAGAAAAGCGCCCGAGTGATGCTTCTTGTAAAAACACTTAGCAAAATGCAACAACAGAAAAAAACGATTTGTATATTCAACTAGATAAATGCAAATTCTCTTCACTGCAAAAATTAAGTAAATTGGAGAAACCAAATTTGAACACCATAGGATATCCAAGATCATTCGATTGATTGAACAACAATATGAAAATTATTATTATTTCTGACAGCAACTCACTGGCGTACCGAATACACTTCACCCAGACTTTATGTTTAGATACATATATATCGTTGGGCATACACAGAACACAGTGATAGCACAGTGGTAGAAACCTAGGAGGAATCAATTACAGAGGAGTTCCTATGCGTTGTTCACAGGAGAGATTCAATGGTGAATGGTGCTTCCATTAGCTGTCCTTAAACAAGTCGATCGCATAGTCTAGGATCGTGTGGTCTCCCGTTTGCCGAAGGATCTGAGTTATGCCCGATACCTCCCTAGAATGCTTGGCGCACACTTTGACAGGATGCCTGATGGTTCTGAGGGAGCGCTGACACTTCCTAAAACTGCTTAGATGACGGGGGACTACCTGGTAAGCCTCGGCAAGAGCCGGTAGGCTCAACTAGATCGGGTGTCACCAATCCACTCAGAGACGCCTTCTCCCAATGTTCGCTACTTTGGATCTATCTTCCAGGAGCCGATCCAACCTACAGCCTGATCAAGAAGAAGAGTTCTGTGAGTTTGAAGAGTGGCAGAATGGAATGCGGGATGAGGATATCACACGAAACTTCCAGGCTGACACTACGTGTTCACCTAGTTGCCACGCATGGATAGCTACGCTTCCATCGATAGTTGGCAAAGACACAAGTCCAAATTCCGTGATATGCAAACATGAAGGCGATCCCCAATAAATACTATTTGATTTGAAGTCGGCCCAAAAACGAATATTATTTTTAGCCTCCTTCAATGAGTCGGCCAAAGAGAAGCACGATTTATTTAAATTTAAATGTTATTCTTAATTATTTAAATTTATTATTAAATATCTAATTATTATTTATTATTATTTATTTAATATTATTTAAATTCAGATTGGTGTTTAGAAACACCGCTATGAGCTTCCCTCCAAAATAACTCAAGTTATTTCGGGGACATTACAGTCCTCCCCGCTGGAGTGTTGCTTGCCCTCAAGCAACTTCAAAGCTAAATCCTGGCGTGTCCTCGTTCCTGCCTTCGACTCCTCTGAAATGTTCTTAGGCCCTACCCGGGACAATCCTCGAAGAATAGCTTCTCTTCCATCTACTTTGAATTTCAACTCCAAAGTCTGATAATTTGTTGTGTATTCTCCAAGCGAGTGAAGCCATTGAACCCCCAAGACCACCTTTGCCTCTCCTATGCTGATTATGTAGAAATCATCTCGCATCCTGTGGCCCCCTATGGTCAGCTCCAACTATCGGATCCGACGATTGCACAGAATAATGTACCCATCTGCAACAGCCACATCAAATCCTTTGAAATCCTCTGCCCTTAAGCTTAACTTAGCTACTAGCTTCTTATCGATGAAATTGTGCGTGGCTCCACTATCGATTAGTATTGTTACCTTTTGTCCGTATAGGTCCCCTCTAATGCGAAGAGAATGATACTTCGGTGCTCCCGAAAGTGATGCGAGGGCACCTTCCCCCATTGCTTCTACATGCACCTCCTCATCCAAGAAGAATTTGTCTTCTCCTTCAGTATCGTCGTCAAGGACTACCTCAATATAATGAATTTTTCCTTTAACCCTACACCTGTGACCATCAACCCAAGGTCCCTTGCAATAACAGCACAATCCCCTTTTTCGAAGCTCGTTTCTGGACATCTTGGGAGATTGCGGTGGTGGTTTCGATGGTTGAGGAGTGATCTCGTGCTTTTGCTTCTTTGGCTGTTCCGCTGACCCATTCTTGATCATGGTCTTTCCTTTCTTGGTGGAATCTTCAAGACTCAAAGCTTTCCGAATGGCATCCTCTAACGTTGTTGGCTCCAAAGCCCTCACCAAGCCACAAAAAAAGAGTCTGATAAGCCTTCGATGAAAAAGAATGTGAGCCTCTTATCTGAGACATCGGATACCATCACTGCGAGCCTTTGAAATTCTGAAACATATTCATCCATGGTGCCTGTTTGCTTCAATCTTGTGAGTTCCTGGAAATACGCTTTCGGGTCCTTTCTGTCAAACCTCTCCGTTAATTTATGCATGAAATCTATATATGACGATACTTGATCAAATCCTTGAGTCACAATGCCATGGTGCCACCATTCATGTGTGAGATCTTCCAAGTGTAGAATGGAAAATTTGATAGCTTCTTCTTTTGTCATGGGGCTGAGAGAAAAATGTGTCCAGTTTTTGGATCCATGATTGTGCCAACATCTTCCCTAAGCCATCAAATGTAGGGAGTGAAAGCTTGCTGACCTTATGTTGTAGATCTCTATTCCCTCAATGTTGTCTCTCATCACTTCATCTAGCACTGTAGAACTGATCGAAAGAAATTGCAGCTTGAGCATCAACATCTAGATCCAAGTACTCACGCACAATACTACCATAGCTGCGCTGATCTTCCCCTTCCCGTCGGCCTTTGTCCTAGGCAAAAACTTTGGCTGAGTGTGCCTATGAGTGTGACCATTTGAGGTCCTGTTGTGCTCTCCTCCTCCCGACTGTTCCTGTTGGCCTCCTTCTGTCTTATTAGCTCCTAATTTAATGTTATTAACAACATCCGTAAGTGACTAGATTGCTTGCAGCAGAGCTTGGTTTGTTTGGTCTTGTTGCTTCATGAAGGTGTCCAGCTTATCACTCTAATCCCCCATTCTTCCCTTACCACTGCCTCCTATTCCCTGAGTAGCAACGTCAAGCTTCTTCTTCTCTCACTCTATAGCACGAATATCTCTCTGGCTCAATGGCATATGATTTTTCCCACAGGCTGGCAGGCCTTATGGCTCTGATACCACTGTAAAAACACTTAGCCAAAATGCAACAACAGAAAAAAAATGATTTGTATATTCAACTAGATAAATGCAAATTCTCTTCACTGCGAAAAATTAAGTAAATTGGAGAAACCACATCTGAACACCATAGGATATCCAAAATCATTCGATTGATTGAACAACAATACGGTAATTATTATTATTTCTGACTGCAACTCACTGGCATACCGAATACACTTCACCCAGACTTTATGTTTAGATACATATATATCGTTGGGCATACACAGAACACAGTGATAGCACAGTGATAGAAACTTGGGAGGAATCAATTACAAAGGAGTTCCTATGCGCTGTTCACAGGAGAGATTCAATGGTGAATGGTGCTTCCGTTAGTTGTCCTTAAACAAGTTGATCACATAGTCCAAGATCGCGTGGTCTCTCATTCGCCGGATCTGAGTTATGCCTGAGAATACTTGGCGCACACTTCGCCTGGTTCTGAGGGAGCGCCGACACTTCCTAAAACTGCTTGCGTTGCCTTTGTCTGGTGAGAGGAATGCTACTCTGACTAACATGACTACCTGGCCTCGGCCACACTTGGCCAGATTAGGTTTCGCCAATCCACTCAGAGACGCCTTCTCCCAATGTTCGCTACTTCGGATCTATCTTCCAGAAGCCAATCGCACCTACAACCCAATCAAGAAGAAGAGTCCTGTGAGTTTGAAGAATGGCGGAATGGAATGCGGGATGAGGATATCGCACGAAACTTCCAGGCTGACACTACGTGCTCACCTGGTTGCCACGCATGGATAGCTACACTTCCATCAATAGTTGGCAAAGACACAAGTCCAAATTCCGTGATATGCAAACATGAAGGCGATACCCAATAAATACTATTTGATTTGAAGTCGCCCCGGAAACGAATATTATTTTTAGCCTCCTTCAATGAGTCAGCCAGAGAGAAGCACGATTTATTTAAATTTAAATGTTATTTTTAATTATTTAAATTTATTATTAAATATTTAATTATTATTTATTATTATTTATTTAATATCATTTAAATTCAGATTGGTGTTTAGAAACACCGCTATGAGCTTCCCTCCAAAATAACTCAAGTTATTTCGGGGACATTACACTTCTCCTCCACAACAGGCGACAGAATACACCAAGATTTGAAAGGAAAGGAACCTGGACCGTCTTACTACTATTTGTTCAATAGCTCTTCGAGCTATGTATGTATCTTTATGCTTTCTTACTCTGATGTTTTCTTGAAAAGAAAAGGAATAAAATGTTGAAATATGTTGTAACATGTTTATAAATGAAAAGAAAAAAATTTATTGCAATGGCATTTACTCATTATCTTTACTTGTTGATGTAAAATTAAGATCTTTTTACTTTACGAATGGACTAGGTCGTTACAATATCAACACAATTTCACTACTGTTAGCATTAGCTCCAAATATAAACCAGCAAAAATAGTAACCCTTCACCTTTTGATCACCAAGATCCCAATGTGACCGAAGTGAGAGCATGCAGTTCCAGAGATAATTAGCAAATTGGAATGTAATTACAACTAAACATAGGTGGTGAGCCGACCGTAGAATGAAAGGAAATTACAAACTCAACCACTTATGCAGCGGGAGTGGAGATATTAACAATTAATAAGGCGGCAAGCCAGCCATGAATCCACACTACCACTTATTCAGTGGGGGGAATTAAAAAACAAGTGCTGAAAGTAAAAATCAGACTCAACCACTTCTTCAGCGGGAGTATAAACAAGAATATAAAGTGCAGATTATAAATAGCTGTTAGTACTACTAAACTAGCTTTACAACATTAACACAATCGCACAACAATTCAGTAATTTATCATCCAAATACATCAGAATGTTAGAGAAATGTTCCCTAATTGAAATAACATGAGTATGATCAGAAATTAAGCTCAAAACAGCAGTATATCAGATCTGATAAGTAACAGAAAATCAGACCGGCAGTATAAAATTCACCAAAATGTTCATATCTTTCTCCAAACACCTCCGATGAAGATGAAACTAAATGCAAATGGAAGCTAGGAGCTGGGAAAACAAGTACCAATGGAGAAACCTTTCCAAATATCTCTGGATTATTTGTGCACGATTCCCAAAGCAGCCATAGTGGAATCCCCAATCTCCAAAGAGGGGTGACCAGCTCTAGAAATTCATAGACACCTTCAAAAAATATGAAACTTTGGGCAAAGGGGCGCCCTAGCAAGGGAAAACCATAGAGCCAATACCCAAAACCAAGAGAAATTTGCCCAATGAGCTATGAATGAAAACGTGCTACAGCCAAGCACGAACCAGCAACAGTAGAACAGATTATACAACAGCAATCCGCTTAAATAAATCAGAAATTGAAGCTCTGTTTGTACTCCTGAGTGAAGCACAATCTTCAATAAGTCCACCTAGGTACTATCTTTCATGCACAAAGACTGGAAGAAGAAGCTAAGAGGTATGCATTCCTCAAAGCAAAGCTCTGAAAATATTTCAGCAGCATAACATTATCATAATTTCCCGAAAGATAAGAATGAAGGAGCAAGGCCTCATTAAATAGACTCTTCAGCTGGAAAATGAATCAATTTGAAACCTCCAAGAAAGAAACTTTTCAACTTCCTCATGAGACACCCATCTCCAAAAAGAAAATAAAATATTAAAATGTTTTAATATCTCCTCCCTAGGCGTCCACCAAAAAGAACAAATAAAACATCATTAAAGATATTAATATTTCATCTTAGACGTCCACACAAAAAGCCCCTTTTTTAAAACAACTTCAAGTTCATCACCTAGGCACGAGGTCCAAAAGGTAACACTGAAAAATGACTAAGTTATTAAAACTTAGCTCCAAGAGGAAAGAAGAAGCCAACGCCCAAACTGATCAGCCTCACTACCCAAAATAGAATGAAAAACTGGAAATGACTATGCTACTGCTGGAATGACACTGCTATAAATATAACTTACCAAAAATAGCAAACTGCTATTAATACTAAGTGCATGCAAACTTCATTTGAGCAACAACTGAGGAGTAATCATGACTTACTAAAAATAGTAAGTTCCTGGAAAGGTTGACGGATTCAAATGCATATCATACCACCCTAGAGAGCTCTGAAAACCCAGAAAAACCCAGAAACCTTTCCTGCATGCAAGGTAGAGAAATGCATGTCATTTTTTCAACATGCATGTTACCTTACCCTGAAGCTCTCCAAAAACCCAAAAATCTCCAAAGAACAGACTACCAAAAAACCTGCATGCAAGCCTTCAAAAGCCCAACAAAAACCTCCTATAAAAGTGGAAACCCTAATTTCCACTTCTGACTAGCCTACGAGCCTCCAGAAATAGGCTATCAGTCACTGAAGAGTGTAGGGCTATATTGGGGACATTACAGAATCACATACAAAATCAAGGATAGAGATTGTGGACTCTACTCATCGTCCATAAATCTTCAACATATCCACTTCATCCAACTCTAACAAAATGCAATCATAGGGATTTTCTATTTTACATTTTATGCAACATGCTAGATTAGTAGCCTTTGCTTGACGGTACGAGATGGAACAAGGAGAAGGATGACAAAGCAACCATAGTGTATGCAAATTTTTGATACTATAAAAACCTTATCTTCAACAAAGCAAGAAGCACATATTGGAAGGAATTGGCCATAAAATTTACCATTGTAGGAAAAGGGTTCAAGGTGCCTGGTCCACATGACTTATGTAGGTTGTTTCTCTAGAACACTAGCAAAAACAAAGACAATTGTGGAAGAACAAATAAGCATTTCATGCAAGTATGGATGGATCACATTAACAAATGGGTGGACAGATGGAAAGATCAATGGCTTCAAATAGATAGGTGGTGTTCTTGAAGTCCACTAATGCCTCAAAAAAAGTCACGAATCTTGCAAATATGAGTCTAAAGTTAAAGGAGATTGTATTAGAGGTTGGTATAGAAAATGTGGTCTAGGTTGTGATAGCTAATGCAACAACATATGTGAGGGGAAGGAGACTACTTGAGGAGAGGTACCCACTTTTTGGAGCCTTTGTGCTACATATTATCTTGATCTTCTATTGGACATAGGAAAACTTGATTGGATGAAACTTGTGGTGGAAGTCACTAGGAAAATCATTAAATACATCTAAAATAACCCTTGGATGCTTAGCTTGATGAGAGAGAATGCCAAGGCGAAGGAGCTTGTGCAACGAGGTGCCACATAGTTTGCAACTAACTTCATCACCTTGCAAAGTATTTATGGTTCGCTAACACCTTTGAAATAGTTGTTTGTCAGCATGGATGGATTCTTCTTATATTTGAAATAAGACAAATGAAGAGGGCCATAAACATTTTTTTATGATGTCTTTGCAAAGAGCACTAGTGAGATTGCCAAAGTAACTTCAAACATTTATTTAAATTTTTGATTGTATCCTTTAAGTTCACTTTTTCTAAATTTTAATTACCAAATGTTCCAATATTTTTTAAATATATTTTTAAATGCAACTTTAATTTGTTTGGAGGTGTTGGAGCCTTTGGTCAAGGTTTTTCACATTAAGGCTAGAAAGTAAAACTCAATATGGTACCTACATGAGGCCATGGGCAAGGCCAAGGAGGCCATCCAAAACTATTACAAGGGAGATCAAAGAAAATGTAAATCCATTTGGAATATTAAATGAAAGTAGAACAATCAACTCCATCAAGTTACCAACCCATTTATGCAGCACCATACTACCTCAGCTACCAATTTTTTCTTTGCAAATGGCTTCAAGGAAGTTGTGGTGATATTATGGAGGGCCTCTCAACATGCATTGAGAGGATGTCACTTAAGGTTGAGTTCACAAACATGATTACTAAAGAGTTGCAAAACAATAACCATGTTGAGATGAAACTTTCTCCTTTGCCAATGGCTATTTGATGTAAAACCATGCAAGCATCAAGTAACAAAAGATTGCAATCTTCATTTCAAATCTTTGATGTGCGCAATTATTGCTTACTCATAAACTTATGAATCTGTTATTTGGATCTGCTTGATGAGAAACTATGGGCAAGAAACACAAAATATTCAAAAGCTAGCCCTCCAAATTTTACCCCAACCTTGTAGCAGTTCTAGATGTGAGCACAATTGGAGCTTCTTTGATACCATTCACATGAAGAAGTGCAACAAGTTGGCACAAAAGGACCGACCTCAATGACCTCATTTTTGTGCAATAAAATCTTTTCTTTCACTCAATAAAGGTGGATGGCTCAAAGCCATGAAGCAATTGACTTGGATGACACTGATTTATATGGCAACTAGACAGCCAAGGATTAGGACCCCATGTATATAGAAGACAAGATTGCTGATTTTGAGAGGCAAGCAAAGGAGCGTTCATTAAAAGTTGAAGTAGGAAGCATTTGATTAGATGATATCATGGTTGATGATGATGTTGAGCTTGAGTTATTGCCTTCTAGATTGAGTAGTATAATCCCACTAACATTTATCAGTAGGATGTATACGGGGAATTGTGAATTATTGTTAGACAAGAAAACAAAACCAAGAGGATATTGATAATAATGCTTTATCAGCTTATAGTATTTGTGTGTATATCATTATGGTGTTTAGTATCTTCAGTTATTCAATCTAAGATTCTCTTTAATCTTCAGTAGCTGTATTTTAATATCAATGCACCCAGTAACCATCAAAGAGCTGCTGAAAATATCATTCCAGGCATGGAATTAATTTAGACCAAAGGCTGAGATCACAAAAGAAAAATAGGTTACCTCGTGGGCAGAATATTTTAAATTTGTCAAAATAAGTTTCATGTAATAAAAGGCAAAGGTTTTTTTTGGTCACGTCCAAGTTAAACACCACATAAGGCAAAGTCCATAAGGAGATTTCTTTCCATTTGTCTTCTATGTTGTTCAAATTTTATACCCATAGGTTTTGAATTTGTAACCAAGCTCAGAAGTAATCTAAACCTTTCTAATTTACCTACACCAGGAATCAACCAAATTCTAGGAGA
>VDFB02368544.1:0-122509 GCA_007258455.2 Sequoia sempervirens
ATTCTATTCTTACATATTTTTGAAATAATATAGATAACTTATTCAAATTTTTACGTCAAGTTGCCTAACTCTGATTTTTCTAATTTTTTTGCCACTTAAGGGCCTATTTTTTCCATGATGATCCTGCACATACCCAAAAGTGTTTGCAAACCTTGAAAAATTATCTTTCGCTCCCTTCTAGATCTAAAAAATTGAGGTTATTTGTTTGGTTTCAAAGTCTGAGAAGGTTGTGAATGTCTCATTGGCTCCCAAAAAATGGTTTCAAAACTAATAAGAATAACCAATTTTGTCTTTAGTTAATTATTTTGGGTATGTGTAGGATCATCATGGAAAAAAGGCCCTTAAGTAGTGAAAAATTCAGAAAAATCAGAGTTAGGCAACTTGACGTAAAAATTTGAATAAGTTATCTATATTATTTCAAAAATATGTAAGAATAGAATTTGTAGAAAATTGAATGTAGTTTCTAAACTACTAGATTTATATATATATATATATATTTGGTGAAAATTTGAAATTTCAATATAGTAGTACTTAAATTTCAGGGAAAAAATAAGAAGGTGTCTATTCCACACCAACCATACAAGTCGATACCATTTTTTACAATACTTTTTAGATATAGAGTATCATGTCTCATGGCATATTTTGCCATTTTCAAACAAATAATACTTAAAAATTTTTATTACAACTTTTAAAAAAATATAAAACTTGTATGTCTCTGCCACCTTAACTTGGTCAAAAATTCATGAAATTTAATATTTTTTAATCCTATAGTATGTGAAGCATAAAATGTGACACATGTTTTAGGATTCAAAAAATGTGATACCAGTTTGAAAGCTATAGATGCTTCTTTCAATCAGCCTATCAATCAGGACTTTAGTTATAATTCAAATAGAAAATGAATAATAACTATTTATTAAATTCAAAGTAAAGCATAATTTATATTAGTGGAAAGCTTAAAATATCCTCTAAAAACCCTTATCGTTTCATCAATTTTGGGTTAAAAAAAGGTCGTAAGCCACATACCCTACACATACCCATCATATCACCACTTTTTGGCCCATCATGATCCTGCACATACCTTTTTCTCTTTCAAGACATAATTCTTCAAGAGATTGAAAGGTTTTCAAAATCTTGGTGGACTCTAGAGGAGTTTTTGAAACCAACTTAAAGGTTGCCTCTTGTGGAAAACTTAAGTTCTATCGAGGCTAGAATGGGTTGTTAGGACCTTGTTGAGTCTTGAAACGGTTGTGAAAAGCTTGTTGGATAACAACTATAGTTTTGAAACCACTTCAAAACATCAAATTTGAATAAAATGGATAAGTATGGATGAATTTTTAGGAACTCAAGTAATGTAATGAACAATATGGACAAATTTCAAGATCTTTAGGACCTAGAATTAACCAAATAATGAGTAATATAGTATTTTGAAAGGGAATGGGTATTATAGACCAAAATCAAGGCAACACGATTATATGTGCCACACACCAACACCAACAAAGTGGACTTGATCTTAGTTCTTACAGATGTCAAATTTTGCAACAAACTCAAAGTAAAATTTTACAAAAAAGGGGATCAATATTATCACACTTTGGAAATTCACAAAACATTATGCACTTTTAGGAAAAATATCATCCAAAAATGTTATCATAGGGGAAAGAACAGAGCCTCAAAAGTTTCCAAAATGAGAATGAATTAGTAACACCTATGAGAATCTATAATTTTTGAAAAACCTAGGCACTAAAATCAAAACAAATTGCACCACTATAAAGATCATGAAATTCTATTTTAAATAAAAAATATTGCTAAAAGAAAGAGTCCCTATGACCAAGTTATGAGCCTCCAAAGGTGGAAATTAAAAAATCAAAAGTCCTAATAAAGAGGGGGTGAATTGGAGCAACCCACTGATAGTTATTTTTCTATAAAATTTAGCATAGGCATAGATGATAGTTATTTGACTGTCAAATTTCATACACTACTTTTGATAATCATTTATCTGTCAAATTTAGCATAGTATTTGATGATAGCAATTTGGATGTCAAATATAAGATAGTCAGTTAAAAATTTAAAAAGATCGCCTAAAAAATTTGACGCCAAAAATGAAGTAGCATATATGAACATAGGGGTTTCTAGGCCTTGTGAGTGCAATGGAAGGGTCAAATTTGACCTGAAATACTCTGAAATGAGGGATCTTTTCTAGATTTGGAAACAAACCTTCAAATTGAAACCCTGAATGATTAGTCAAAATATAATAAGAATTGAAAAAATGAAAGGAAAACTTGACTTTATCTGATTCCCTAGATTCAATGATGAGGTCATTGAAACCCCCAATTACACCCAGCAAAATATTTAAGCGAGGATGGGTTCCTCAAATCTAGGAATAAATTTATAAATTTAAAGCTCTGATATCATGTAGGAATTAATGGCGAACTCCTCAACACCCCAAGATCTCCTAGAAGATAACAATAACTTCTAGAAGGAAGAAAAAGCAGAAATATCATGCTATGACTATGGATGCAAGATTACCATATTGAATATGTGATGTACATATGATGCCTTGATTTTAAAGACAAGTTGTGAGAAAGGATTAGACAAGATATTTACATGTTTCTTAATCCTATACAATGAGACAACTGCTTCAACAAATGTTAAATGACTTGGGACACAAACATTAAATACACAAAGATAATATCAGATCTAATATGAATACTATCTAGAAAGGTTCCCTCCTAGGACCTAAGTGGACTTAACATGTAAATATGACCTAGATAGGTAAAAAAGCCATTTACAACAACAAATGGTTTAATAATCTTATGCAACAAAGTGAAGGTATTTCAAGTAAATTGAATCAATCTAAGGCTAGGAAAGAAAACTATTGCAATTATGCTTTGATGTCTAATTTATGGATACAAATGATCCTCAAAATTATAAACAAGTTAAAAATAAACCTCACTGGGAAAAATCTATACAAGAAGAATATAACATATTAATTGTAAATAAAACTAGGGATTTAGTTCCTTTACCTCAAGGAAAGAATCTCATTTTATGTAAATGGTTGTATAAAACTAAGTTCAACGCAAATAATGAGGTTAGAAAATTTAAAGCTATAATAGTTGCTAGAGTTTTCTCCCAAGTGGAAGGCCTAGAATATAATGAAACATTTGAACGAGTAGTTGAAATTTCAACTGTTAATATAATTATTACTTTAGCTTCTCATATGCATTATCTTATTCATCAAATTAAGGTTAAAATTGCATTCTTAAATTGTGATTTACATGAAGAAATTTATGTCTCAACCTTTTGGTTTTATTAAGGAATGTAATGAGTACCTTGTTTGCGAATTAAAGAAATTAATTTATGGTTTAAAACAATCTCCTAGAGAATGGTATTCTAAAATTAATGCATTGTTTCAATCTCATGGTTTCATTAGAAGTCAACATGATCCAAATTTCTATATTAAGCATAGTGAAAATTATATTGTTATCATTATTTTAAATGTTGATGATTTTATTATTACTTCTAGTTCTAAAAATTTGATTTGTGATATTAAGTGTAAACTCAATAATCAATTTTAAATGATTGATTTAGGCTTATTAAATTAATTTTTGGGTATGAAAATTTAGAAAAAACCTAAAGATTTTGTCTTTCTCAACATAAATATGCTCAGTATCTCTTAGAAAAATTTAAAATGAATGGTGCAAATTGTGTTTCTATCCCTTGTAAATTAGGGATTAAATTAAGAATTGATGTACAAACTCCATTTGTTGATCCTAATTTATATAGGCAATTAGTTAGAAGTTTAAATTACTTAACTCTTACTAGACCTGATACTTTTTATACTTTTGCTTTAATTTATAGATGCATGTATAAGCCACAAAAAACTCATTTTAAAGTCAGAAAAATAATTTTAAGATATGTTAAAGGTACTCTTAATCTTGGTCTCTTTTTTTATGCAAATTATAAATTTTCTTTAAAAGTTTATACTGATTCAAATTTAGGAGGTGATCCCAATGATGGGAGATCCACTTGTGGTTATTTTTTCTTTCTTGGATCAGGTATAATCTCATGGAATAGTAAGAAGCAAAAATCTACTTGTTGTTGCTCTACATAAGAAAAATATAAAGGTTGTAGAAATGCATTCAAAGAAGCACTATGGTTAAGAAGACTACTTGGAGACTTGGTTCTACCTAGAAAGTATCCTACACCCTTATATTGTGATAATAAAGTAACATTTATTTGGAAAAGAATCCAATCTTCCATGCAAGGATCGACAAAATTCCTCTCCAACATCACTTCATTAGAGATAAAATTGAAGACAAGAAAATTTCTCCTTTATATTGTAAAATTGAAGATCAAGTTACAAATATTCTCACCAAACCTCTTTGTAAAGATAAATTTCTCTATCATTGTAAAAATCTAGAATTATAACCTATTGAAGGTTTTGATGTAAAGTTCCCAAGTAAAGCTTATTTGTGGGTGTTCTAAATTAATTTTTACCTATGTGAAGAATATTTTTTATTTTTTATTTAATTACTTGTAGGAATATTCCAAACGAATCCCTCTTGTATTTTTTCTTATTTTAGAATTCTTACACATGTGTGAGGATGACTCATTTTAGAATTCCTTTTTGGAAAATATTAAGGCTTAGATGCAACCTCTTCCTTATGAGGATTTTGACACCTTACACACACATAAGATGAAAGGTCTCATGCATAGACATGAGAGTTACTTATGCAACTCATTTCTCGCATCTATTTATTTGAGGTGCTTCTCTTCTTATTCACATAAACCAATATATGATTGAGATCTCTCTCTATCATTATATCTTTGTAATTTTCCTAGGATTTATGCTATTTTTTATAATATTGGGGTTTTGTCTTTTCTTTTTCCCCTTACAAAATCTTATCTTTCCTCTTGGATATTTTGTGTGCATGCTCTTATTTCTCTTGATTTTCATCCTAGATGGTAATCTTTACCTTTAAAAAATTGCTCTTGGATTAGTACTTTCCATTTATTTCATTTATATTTATATTTATTTTTAATAAATAAATAAATTTGTATATTTCACCTCACTTGTTAACTTTGTCTTAAAATTATAAGCTTCTTCTCTCACCAATTAACTCCATCTTGTAATATAAACTTCTTCTCATTTATCATTTTAATGAATTAAAAATTTATTATTATCCTCTTCGGAATTCAAAATGGTAATTTTCTAAGTTCAATAGAGTTGATTCTATAATTAGTTGAATTAACTATTTTTCTTCAATCCTATCCTTATTCATCCATTTCATTTTTTTATAAAATTCCATAAATGGCCTCATCCTCTCATCATTTTCATCAATTATCTTTATGCAAATCTACTCTATCAAAATTGAATATCAATAAATACAGTATTATTCTATTGAATTGTATCTACATCCCTAAATGAGGAAGTTGTAATAGCAATCTCAATATGATACTTCTAGGAAGTTATAATATTGTTTGTTTTTCTATTGTTTCATAAAAAATATTTCCTTTATTTCGATTTCATTGATATAGTTTCCTTTATTATGTTCATTTTTCAACTCGATCATAAGATTTATATTTCCATAGTTTCTTGCATAGGTTATGGGTATGTGCAGGATCATCATGGAAAAAATAGGCCATTAAGTGACGAAAAATTCAAAAAAATCAGAGTTAGGCAACTTGACATAAAAATTTGAATAAGTTATTTATATTATTTCAAAAATATGTAAGAATAGAATTTGTAGCAAATTGAATGTAGTTTCTACACTACTAGGTTTATTTAAAAAATAATCTATATGGTGAAAATTTGAAAATTTCAATGCAATAGTACTTAAATTTCCACGGAAAATAAGAAGTGGGTGTTTGTTTGACCACCCTAAGCATAATAAAATGACAATATTTTTTTTATAAATTTTAGATATAAGTAGATGACTCATGTCCCGATGTGATGCCTATTTTTTTGTAATTTTTTTCCAAGTAAATAATTAATTATGAATTTTTTATTACAACTTTTAAAAAATATAAAAAATGTATGTTTGACCACCTTAACTTGGTCAAAAATTCATGAAATTTACTTTTTAAAAATCTTATAGTATGCAAAGCATAGAATGTGACACATGTTTCAGATTCAAAAAATATGATACCATTTGAAATCTATGAATGTTTTTCAATCAGCCTATCAATCAGGACTTTAGTCATAATTCGAATAAAAAATGAATAATAATTATTTATTAAATTCAAAGTAAAGCATAATTTATATTGGTGGAAAGTTGAGAATCACCTTTAAAAACCCATTTTATTTCATCAATTTTGGGTAATTTTTTTTTTTTTAGCCACATACCCATCATATCGCCACTTTTTGTCCCATCATGATTTTGCACATACCCTTAAATCTCATGTGTTAAGGTAAATTTACTAATGTTATATATTTCTAATGTTATATTTGTAGAGAATACTTTCATGTGACAATGTTTATTATTATAAATTAACTACTTCCTCTCTTTCTGTTTCTACCTCTTCTACTTTTCTCTCTTTTCTCTCCTTTCTTCCTTTTGTATTTTCTTTTTAGTCTTGTTAGTGTAGGATAAGATTAGGTTTCTCCTTAAATAAAGCTTCACATGCTCTAATTATTTCTAAAACTAAAACAACACCAAGCCCATTGTTATAAGAACAAATTATCTATCATTTATAAATTATTGTGAAATACAAGAGCTAGTAGTCTTAGAGACCATGACAATATTAAAAATCCTCCTTTCTATAGAGTAATCAAGTGTTGGATTGCATGTTATCTTTTGACCCAATGTTATCATCATATTTGTAGTTAGAAGAAAACTATATACTTTTATTTATATTAATGTTAAAGTCTCCTTAGTTTAGTTTAGATTTTTTCTACTAGTTTTATTATAGTTTGATTCTATAAAACTGGTATAAGAACTTTGAAATTCACAAAATAAGTTAGAATTAAGATACTCAAAGTTTTCAAAATTTCCTAAGTATGGTATTTTATTATTCTTTGCATACTTAAGTTGTAGATTAAATATGATGTTTGATTATTTTAAAAGCGTTGATTCATATTGAATAGATGATTACATTATCTTAGGATTTTGATTGAGCTACTATTAATTATGCTAAGATGGGTGACTTGTTGATTAGTCTTTTTCCATGATTTTTTTACCATGATAATCTAGGCTCATTTATTTGTTCTCATCCCTCTCAAGCTTGTGTAGTTACTTTACATCTAGCTAATTTATGAACAACTTAGATTTAGATTAAATTTATCGTATATTTTATTGAAATATATTTTTCTAACAATGTATTGGATCATAACTCAAAAATTATTTAGATTGAGAATCCAATTTGAACATTAATGTCTACATTTAAAATATTTTGCTTTTGAGTTAGTTTAGTTCTTTTTTCTTCTAAATCCCATTAGAGTTACCTCTGCTTTTATTCAATATGACCATAAGAACTTTTAGTTAAATTGATAAATCATTAACCATTAAGTTATCCTACAATGTCAAGATCTGATTTTCAAAACCTTTGAGAAAAATTCATTTTCTTTCAAGATAGAGTTTGCCATCTACAAATTCCCTTACCTATTAATCCATATCAAAACACCAACCAACACCTTGTATGCATACAATCCACATTTATAGTTCTTGTATAGAGATATTTTCTATTGCCTAATGTTTCATAATATATTTATTCATAAGATTTTGACTATTGATACATGCATAATGAATAATAAACACTCTTAAGATTTGTGAATAGAACTTTAGTCTTGTCCTTCTCCTTACCTTCATAAACATCATACATTTGGTAGCTATAAAATTTATGGTCTTCAAAGACGACATTCTATTCATATCACTAAAGTTAAACAATTGTAGTATTTACTAGGGTTGATGTGTGAACTGAGGTATGACAATGCATGGATGTGGTACCATGCCATTCTAGGCCTATCAACCAAACTAATTTTACTTCAATTTTATTTTGGAGTCCTACCTTTCTCATAAATACTCGGGATATTGGTCAAATTTGGCATCCTCGGACATTTCAACATGGGATATATTCGTCAAATATGGAAAAGCGATGAAATCGTAGCGTGTTCCACAAGTTCAACGCGATAGAATTATTGACCGAGTCCAACTTGTCATTGTCATTATGACCATTTTCTGTAGTTCTTACGGCTCACGAGAGCGTTTACATTAGAACCTCTTGCTGGTGTCTGGTCAAACTTAATTTATAGACCTGTAAATAGTCATCGTCAGCCCTAAAACAATCTTTAAATACGGTGGAAGTTGAAGCCTCGACTACTCAAAGTTTGAACAAGACAAGTGCGTGTTGTGTTTCATACGCAGGAGCGATGACACTAACATTTCACCCATTTGGGCAAAGGACAGTGTCATCCTCCTCCGTATGAAACCGTCTCCTCCTCAGATGCTAAAGGCTTGCCATTAATCTGTCTCTGTTCCTCGCTTGCAATATTAGTTTTCAGAAATATTTTTTCTGCAGACTGAGTTACTTAATGTTTCATTGTAATGTAGGTTTTTAAAGCTTGATGCTGTTAATTAGACTAATATGTCTGTGTTGTTTTTTCTTTTAAAACATATTGTTTATTCATCAAAAGAGAATTTTATGTAAGTAGAAAATATTTAACACAAGAGTTCTACAGCCCACTGCCTGTTTAGGCAGTGGCATACGATTGACCGTAACTGGAAGGGCATGTTCATGATCCTTCAACATGTGCGTGAGGCGCAGCTATGGGTTAGATTTTGTTTACCCAATTGTTATGTTTCTTTATAATTAATTCCCGCTTGGTTGTTGATGCTGCTGCAGCTGATACTTGGTTGATCAGGTTCCTCTACCTTCTTGGGTTTATCAGTTCATTATCTTATAGTTGCTATTCGCATTCAATAAATTGTGCTTTGGGAGTTGTGTCATGTTAATTGTTATATTTTTGTTGCTAAAAATTAAATTTTAAAAAAAAAACATTGGAAGTTAGAGCTTTTTTGCATATTTGTTCTTCAACATTTTTAAAGGACACGTAAATTTTATCTTTTTTTAGACTGTAGGAATCGGAATTAAAGTGCATCTGGTAAACTTTTTTCACATGACTGGTGATGCTGGCATAACACACCCTCCGATACCACGAAGATCATGAAGAGATTAGACCTCATGACCTCTTACCTGCAACAGAATACTTTAGCTAATTGAACTAGACCCACTACCCCAAACACACGTAAATCTTAATATAATAGGTCAGAAATATATTTTAATTCCTCTGCCACTTCAAATTTTACAGTTGACAATATTTTAGTTATCATTAGTAATAGACTTTTCTAGCAGATATAGACTTGCACTAGATATAAAAAAAAGTACAAATATATCATATAAAAGCAGCAGTTAAAATAAATGAAGGTGGAATAAATCTGGAGTATACCTATTTGTAGCGTAGCATTGTGGCTATTGAAATTATAATTTTCAAAGAGATCTTTAGAGGAATCAAGAATAACTATAATAATTTAGAGAGGAAGGATTTAAAACAGAGGATAGGTATCGTTGCACTAACATAAAATATACAAATATATTATATAAAAGTAGAAGTTAAAATAAATGGAGACAGAATAAGTGTGAAGCATACTTATTTGTTTGGTAGCAAAGTGGCTGTTATATTGATTTCATATTGAAATCTAAAATAGTTACTGGAATACTTTAGAGAGAATGATATGGAAAAGATGATAGATGTTGATAACAATAAATATATAACATAATGTTCGACATTTTTTGTAATGTCTATTGGACTTATCAATTTTGCATTTGCATACTTTGATTTTCTTATATGTATTAAGTATTGTAATTGCATTATTGGTGAATATGAGTATGTATCATAATGTCCCCTATTTTTTGAAACTCTATATAATAGATGTCTCACCTCTTATTTTATTGAGGCAATTTTGAGACATTCATATAATTGTTTGTTCTATGATCAGATGACCAATATTGTTGTTTGGTTTACTTCACCTAGTACCAAAGCTAGTCATTTGAAAGAAAGATCTTAAGTTCATCTAATTATTGTTAAAAACATTTGTGAAAAATTATGTTCTTGTGATAATAAAGAAAAAAAATATAATATTTTTGTCATTTTAGATTGCAATCATATAACATTTGAAAAGAATAGCATGAATAAGGATTTTAAACTCCTCTTTGAGCAAAAGTATGCGATAGTTGAGTAGGTTGTAAAAAGAAAAGGTGTAATTTTCTTTCCAAAATAATTAGTGGTAGAAAAAATATAATATGATCTATGTTATTTGTAGGTTGAAAGAAAGTCTTAAATGTTATTATGTGAAAGGACATGCAAACCATGGAAAGAGAAGTAGATGTTAAAATTTTCTTTCGTTTTAATTTCACATAGAAATTAATATTGTAAAAGCTCCAATTGTTAAAATATTTGTTTTTTTTCCTATAAGCTTCCTATCTTTTATAAAATTATGTTCAAAATTTATGCTTTAACAATCCACATAAATTTATTACTATTTCTTAAAAGATATAAAATATTTATGAATAGAAGAAAATAAAATAAATTAGAAGATTAGGTTGTAATAATATTGAATTTATATATTGAATTTTTTACAGGGGTTATAATTTTAAGTCTCTTAAAATTGGAGGTTTTGGCATCGTAGGATTAAGTCAAGTGTTGAAAACTTGAGAATATTTCGGTGTGTTTCTTATCTAGAGATATCAAAGAACAAAAATATCTCAACTATATTATAAAGGCCTAAATTATAGTTTTATTGGTTATGGATTATGACCTATGGTAGAATAGAATAATAACTTTTCTTTGAGGGCCTATACTAATGTTGTTTGGGCTAGATGTGTGGATGAATAGAGAAGTACAAGTGGTAGTGCATTCTTTTTAGGAGACATATTGGTCTCTTGTTCAATAAAGAACAAGACTCGGTATCTTTATCCAAAATAGAAGCTAAATACATTGTTGTAACATCTTGCTACACTCAAGTGTTTTGGATGAAGCAAACCTTGAAGGATGTGAAGGTGGTATTTGAAGAACCCATTCCAATACTATGTGATAATACTAGTGTAATTAATATTTATAAGAATTCATTAATGTACTCAAGTACTAAACATATCTCTATCTACTATCACTTTCTGAGAGAGAAGGTTGTAGAGGATGAAGTCAGAATAGAGTATGTGCCTACCAAGAATCAAATTGTAGATATCTTCACAAAGGCACTTTCAAAGGATACTTTTGAGTATCTCTAGTAGAAGTTATGGGTTATTGCCTCATCTTGTTCTAACTAGATGCATAGATGGTACATCTCTCTAGGGGAAGAAATTCATGCATTATTTTTCTCTCCTTGATTGATGTATTCTACCACTCAAGAAGAGTTGGTAGTAAGGGGTATTTTGGTGAAAATATGTATATTGAGAAGAAGTGTTGTTGGTCAAAGAGGGATTTTGTGTTACTGTTTCAATTGGATATATTTTATCCTTTATCCCTGAAGTTTGAATATATGTTTTTTCCTTCTATTTGTAAGTGTCTGTTGCCCTTTGTCCTTGATGTTAAAGGGGGAGAGTGAGCAATTTTTTGTTTCCATTGATGCCAAAGGGGGAGATCATTGGTAGTTGTTGTCATCGATGTCAACACCTCGGGAGATTCATGTAAAATTGTTGGTAGTGGTTATTATTGATGTCAACACTTATTGAATTGGTTGTCATCACCTGGTTAGATTGTTATATATGTTTGTGAGATTGTTGGTAGTGGTTGATGACAACACTTGGTGAATTGTTTGTGGTTGAAATTGTTGTTAGCACTTGAGAAGTAAGTTCGTCATTGGATGGCATCCCTTATCTAATGTATGGTGTTGTTTTTGAAGTTCATGGTTGGATGACATTCTTTATTTGATGTATATTGGTGTTACTAAAGTTCATGGTTGGATGCCATTCCTTGTCTGATGTTATTCAAAGAAGTAATAAGCATTGTTGTTGTTAGTAGATTTGGTTTCATAATGATACATTAAGATGAGGATTAGAAGTATTGTTGATGGTGGAGAGATGTTTCTAATGTTCTATAGTATGTTTCATGCTCTCTCCTATTATTCTTGATGAAGTACGTGGTTTTAGAAGAAATTTTTGACCTTCGCAAGTTTCTTAAGTGTTTCTAGTTTAGAAAATTTCTTTGAGGTTTGCTTGGGAGAATACTCGAAATTCCTCCACTATTCAAGATTTGGTATTGCAGTTTGGGATTCAAAGTCATTGTTATGTGGATGTTGCACATATATTTTTTAGGTTATTAGTGTTGCTGAGGATATTTCTATGAATTGCAAAAGGTTGGTAGTGTTTATTGGTTGTTTGAACTGGTTCAAAAAATGCTCCACATTTCTCTATATTGATGTCTTTATTCCTATGGCTTGGTGAATGTGAGGAAGAACATGAGGAATTCCCTTTAGGGGTTTTCTTTTTAGAGGCTTGTCAACATTCATCGGGCTCGTCAAAGGGCTTAGGGAAAAAACATAGTTATAAAGCTTTTGAATAAGGCCTTGATGCAATGGAGAGGATGCCCCTTTAACCCTACATTGATTCCAAGAGGAGAGCAAAAAAAAATGGAATATTATTTTTGAACTTTCTCCAAATGTGATTTATGTGATTTGTTATTTAGAAAAAAAAGAAAAGAAAAATATTAAATTTTAATAACTTGTTTAATATTGATGATCAAAATCTTAATTTTCAATTATAGATTATGTATTTCATCTTTCAATTTAGTAAATACTTAGAAGAAGGAAATATAGTTGTTTAAAAGATATATAGGTGAATCTTCAAAAATTACAGTTTCAACATAAAATTTAAAAAAATCACATAATTTTGATTATGAAGAGTTTACATTTGGACTCTAGATTTTTTATTTTATCTTCTAACCCAAGTTAGAAATTATGAGTGTTTGGAAGATATAGGTGAGTCATCAAAATTTATGGTTTCATCCTCATCTTTTCCCAATTCCTAGATTTCATACCCCTTGATAAGATCCTCATATATAGTAATAGAAATAAGACAATATAGAAGATAGATTCACACCATACAAGAGAATTATGTGGGCTATGATGTTATAATATTAAATATATATAGAAATATAATAAATCCTATGTGGATAATAGCATCGTTTAATATTCCTTATGGATGGATCTAATCCACACTATTTCTCCAAGAGATTCCAAACATGATATCATACTCAACAAATACTTGATAATGATAATCACCTCCATTTAATAAAACTCCTTTTGATAACACAATAGAGGATTAATCCTAATGAGGACATACTCATCACCAAATATAAATAATTACGTAAGTTGTACATATTACGTAACATACATAACTTAAGAAACATGTGCCTAACATTTCATTCCCTTAACACTTTTTGTCCCTAAGAAATAAGAAGAATTGAAATGGTATGATTGTAAATATGACTCCATGACCATTCATTCAACCATCTATAGTTGATCTTAACAATGGTTTTACCTTGATAGTATCCAAATCCTATCATGGATTTAAGTTTTTATAGACCCATCTAACTTCATTATTTATCACACTATATCCTCCTATTCTACCATAAATAGCTATTACTTCTATGATGTCACTATTTTTTTTATTTCTCCTTTGATTCCATGTAGATACATAGTGATTGGCTTGTCGATTTTGTGTAGTATCATAACTCCATTGTTGTTTCCTACTTGATGCTTACCTCTTATAATAATGTGATCACTATTTAATGCATACTTTGTCATAATTGGAATATTCCTTTATCCTTTACCATTTTTTCCACTTTCTTTGTGGAATTAAGAAGGGTTATATTTTTTACCATTTTTATTTATATCTTTCTTCTCTTCTTTTCATTTAATTCTTTGGTGAACTCTTCAATAGCATCTTGAAAATTCTTAATATCGACTTTCTTTTTTTCTTCATTCTATGAAATATCTTGCAATGTAACTTTTATTCTATACGAATCTTATTAAATTTCTATTGGTTTTGGCTAGAATTCTTAAGTATCTCTTGTGTAAATAAAATTTATCAAAATATTGTTATAGTGATCACACAAGATCAATTCGACGTTATAATTGTGAAAGAGGAAGTGTGCAAATCATATGGAAGTGCACAAATATTAAATAAATTAAGCGATATACTCTATTGCACCATCAAGATTATAGAAGTACATTATGTGGATTAATATTCTAAGATAGAATCTTTCAAGAAGCAACATAAGGAACTCACAAAATTGGTTCTATCAATAACTTATTATTTTTGGAATATTATAGAAACATATTTAGGAGGTAGGAAAAGATGTTCTTTTTCTTAAGATATCTAATTAGTTGTGTACATAAATTCCATCATAATAAAAATTGATACATTAGGAAAAATATATCCTCTCATTTATTATGCAAATATTTGAAGATATTTAATTACACTTTGAGAAATAAAAATTCAATGTGCTATAAAAGAGAAAGTAGTCAAGGCCAATTTTTTAGTTGATTAAGCCACATAGAGGAAGGAGAAGAATATTGCATGCATTTGGAGGTAGAATCTTGTAAGAGAAAAGAGAAGAAGAAATAAATTATTAATGCACATTATCCTAATATTAAACATTTGACAAATTTTAGTGATAAGTGTCATTCTTTTCATAATGACTCAAGTTGAATGCACAAATTTTTTACATGATTAACCAATAGCCTATAATATATTACAAAATTCTTTGCCCCACATATTACTAAATTATAGGCATTGAGAGATATTCTTATCATATATCATTTCTAAGATAAAAATAAAAAGTATCAATTCTTAGGTTCAAGAACCCATCCTATGCATGAATACCAAAAGAGATGCCAATATAATAGTGCCTTAGGGAATGAATCATGAAAGACACAATTAGGTCAACAAAATCGCTACTAGGTCCATATAATTCTAGGAAATATTGAGAGAGAATCAATGAGTAAAATATGTATAGCATATTCCCTTGTGTATATGGGTAATGCAATGAAGATTCTTAAGGAATAATTTAATGCTAGTCACATGTAATGATAAAAAAATTATATGCATAAGTTATTCAAATCACTCTATATCTTAAAAGATTAATTTGGGTTCTACTTGAGATGGATTTTGGTTTTATATTGTTTGTTCTTACAAACTCTAATGTATTTATGTTATGGGGACATAACCCAGTATTCCATTCAAAGAATTTTGTTTCAAAATGATCATATTTTAAATATTGTAATATTTCACCATATATGTATAGGGATAGGATATTTAAAAATAATTTTTTTGAGCACATGCAAGTAAATGATATACTTTAGAATTGTGAGATAATTTTTAGCTAAATATATGAAGTGATTATAGCTAATAATATTTAGGAGGAAATCCTAAGATAATTAATTTGCTACTAGGGAAAAACATCTAGATACACCCTATACTTGTAGTTTAATAATATCAAGGAATGAAAGTAAATAATTTTTATCACACTATTGATACAATGTCTCATGTATGCACATAATTGCTTGTGAATTCTATTCCACGATGTTTGTATAATAGTAAATATATTGAGAAAAAATAAGTTTACTAGAGTTCTACAATAGAAATAGTGTATATGGAATTTGAAAGTAAATAAAATATAAAATACTTCATCTACGAAATCATTTCAAATGAAAAATGTAGCATAGTAACCTTATTCACTATTGTAAAATAATATAATCATTCATAATATAGTTATATACTTCTTATTTAACTTTCTTGTATATGTGGATATTAATAAGAACACAAAAGATGTTAAATTCTATAAGAATATTTTGAAACAATGGACATAAACATTTGATTTTTCCACTTGTGGCCTTCTCTTCCTGATTTGCACCTTTGGATCACCAACCATTGGTCTCCTTTGGTTGATGGCTTGATGGAGATTTACCCTTCTCAACAAGGTTTTTTTGTTGTTGGTTTTATTTCTTATGAGGAAAAACAAGCCATTTTAGATCATGGTCTATGGGTTTGGGATTCTCATCCTCTTTCCTTTAGGCCTTGGGTTCTTTCTTTTTAACCCGTTAAAAGAACCTATGGATGTGATGCCTGTTTGGGTAAGACTACCCTATCTTCCCTTATAGTTTTGGTGTTCCTCTGCCTATGAGGGCATTGCTAATGCTATTGGTAGATTTTTGAAAGTGGATATGGCTTCCAAAAATTTTACTTATACTTCCTTTGCTAGGATTCTGGTGGAGGTTGATCTATTGAAGGCTTTACCCATTGAGGTTGTGTTGCAAATTAATGGTTGGTCTTGGTCTTACCTTGTGGACTACGAGGGTCTTCCTTTTTGTTGCAGACATTGTTTCGTTGTTGGCCACTTGGCTCGTTATTGCTCTAGAGCCTCCTGCCCTATTCCTTTCTCTACCTAGTGGAAGAACTCACTCTGTGAACACTAAATAGTTTTCCCTACTATTGACTCTGATTCTTCTGATGATGATGACTCTAGGCCTACTTCTCCTTCTGTGAGGCTTAATATGAGTGATGTGATGGATGCTACTCCTCAAGTGCAAGTTTATTCTACTACACCTGATTTGGTTGAGGTGGTTGTTGCTCCTTCTATGGATACTATTGTGTGGCCTTTAAATTTGGTTGTCCCTAATGCTATTTGTGTTGCCTCCCCTAAGGTCCATGTTTTGGAAAATGTTGTTGTAAATCATCCTTCTTCGAGCTTGGTTTTAGATGCCTTACCTGAAGTATCAACTATTCCTATTGTTTGCTACTCCGAAGTGGAGTCTTCCCCTTCAGATCAAAATTTCTTGATTTTAGTTTCCGATTCTCCTTGGACAACGGTTCACAGAAAGAAGAAACATTTTTCTAAAAAGGTCACGGTTTCGTTTAACACACCCTCAGAGGCTTTACCTGGTTCAAGTGGCACTCCTTGAACAATTTCACATTGTCTGTTGTTTTGATTGGTTGTTTGTCTTTGGTTGGCTATGTTTGGCTAGTTTGTTTTGCTGGGTTGTTTCACTCTGTTTTTCATTTTGTAAGGGTTCAGGGCCCTTCCTCTCCTTTTCTAATTAAAAAAATGGACATAAACCAAAAAACTCATAAAAGTATGAAAAAATTCTAACTTGATCACTACCGATTCCTTCTTTTAATTATTAAACATAACAACTATATAACACACTTTCAACATATGCATCCACATAGAACATATCAAACATCTTTTCAATAAATGTATACTAGTATAGATATCTTAAATATATCTATCTAAACAACTTTGAGTTATATGTTGATGTTTTTTTAATTTTTAGATAGAAGTATTTAACATGTTTTTTTATCTACAATTTTAATAACTTAATTACTCCATATTTTGAGTACAAAACTATAGCTTAAGTACATAAATATTTAAATACTACTATATTTTTATGAAAATAAATTATTTTATTTCTTAAAATACACAATTTTTTCAATTACTTGGTTTTTACTTGAAAATAATGTAAACAAATAAATAAAATAGAACAAATTATTTATTTCATATATTTAATTATTATTAAATAAGAGATTTATTAATTTAAACAACTACAAATACATAAATAATTATTTAAGTAGATGAGAGAACACAACTATTTTTTCTTTTTTACTTTAAAACTAATTTATTACCAAAAATTTATTTAAATACTTGTAAAATCATTATAAAATATCAATTTAAACCCTAATTTGTAATTTTGATGAAATAAACAAAGAAAAAGCTAATTTAACTATACCATCGTTTTACTCATGACAATTCTAGGCCATTTTTCTTTCCTTTTCACCTCACTTCATAATTTTTTTATTATTTATTAAAAAAAAAATTCATTTTTAAATTTGTGTTCATAGAAAGAAAGAAAATGACAATAATGACGAAAACTAAAGAAAATTTATTTGTATTCACATATAAATAGTTATATTTATTACTGAATAGTTATATTATGTTTATTATTAAATCTTAACATTTTGATGTGTAAATGACTATCAAATTTAAGATAAAATGAAAGAATAATTGTTAATGGTCACCGGTTACCAATCCGTACTACCACCATAAAACATCTCTAATATTAATGACATTACTTTTATCTTACTCTCCATTCACACATTGATCTCGAGGGGTCAAAATTAAGGTCCTAGGAAAATTCACTGCCAGCAATTCACCTCGGAAAATTCACCTCACCCCAAAAAGTAATTCAAAGTCTTGAAATATTTACAAAAAATGTTAATGCCATGAATTTTGGGTTGGTGGTAAATTTTTCTTAGGATGAATTTGTCATAGCCATGAATTTCTTGCTAAATTATTAACAGTGAATTTTCCGAAATGTTGCATGGCATGAAATTGGATTTGAAGATTCACAATATAACCAGCAGTCTTCTCGAAAGAAGATCAATATTTGTCATGTGCCTCTGCAATGCTCTCTCTACGCAATATAACATTCTTGGCACCCTCAGTCTACGCACAAGAGCACATACGCCATGTTTCTTGACTGGCAGCTAGAACGGGATTTGATGGAGAATATGACTTGTTTCATCATCTTTCTAGGCTCGATTCCACCCGGACCGTCATATATCTTTCTATGATATATAACATTGCCAACTTCTATGAGATGCAAGGAAATGGACTTCTTCCCCGTAGATAAGAGGAATGTCGGATAGGTATCTATTAAATAAAGTTTTTCAACAAATTGTTCGTCAGTTGGAAGCCAGCAAGCAGTAGTCGAGTCTTGTCCAAAAGAAAAACCTTTCATTTTACTAATTGATGCTTGCTGTTTTAGAACACGAGACAAAATTTAATTAGATTAAAAATTGTAAATTAATGGCAAACTATGTTTATCTCCGTACTATCCTCGAATAACATTTTCCAAAATCGGATGCATTCCAGGCTGTAATTTAGATGATGATTGTTACTTGCGCGACTTACAATATTCAACAACGACTATAAACTTGGCTTTTGTGTACCCAGTCAAATTTTGAGGGCGTCCTACTCATAAAAGAAGAAAAGTTTTGTTATTAAACGATATTATGCGCGAAAGTGGAAATGCGGTGAAATAGCAATTTGCCACATAAGGATAGGAAAGCTGGAGGAATTATCCTCAGTGCCTGACCTTTAAGACTGGTTTACAACCGATCTGCTGCCGTCTATTCAAAGCCTAACATGTAGAAGCCCGCAAATAATTTTAAATACGTTTGATATTCAAGCCCAGAATACTCGAAGCTTGGGTTTTGAAGAAGAAGATGAGGGCGTCCTGTGTTTCATACGCAGGAAAGATGACACTGACATATTGCCCCTTTTATCACAGTGTCATCTTCCTTCGTATGAAACCTTCTCTACCTTGGTCGCTAAGAACCAACCATCCTTTATCTGGTATCCTGGTTAGTGATCACTATTTGTTATCAGATATTTGACATCTGCAGTATGAATTAGTGCATGATTTATTTTGATGTGTTTTTAAAGCTAAATACTCTCAATCGCACTAAAATGTATAGTGAAAGTTGCCTTCTTATGCTGAAATGCTTCATGGTTGACGAAATAAACATCAAAGTTTGGCAATGTTTTATTGTCAGGTTCGTTACGAACATTGAAGTTTTCGGCGCAACGTTTTTTGTTATCAGATAGTTTAGTTTGATTAATTACTTATGATTATACTGTTTTATTAGCTAATTCTGGCTTGGTGGTTGATGCTCGTGCAGCTGATACTTGGTTGATTAAATCCCTCAACCTTCACGTTTCTAAGTCCGTTAGGTTATAGTTGCTCTTCACGTTCAATGAATTACGCTTTGGAAATTTTGTCAAGTTAATTGCTATATTTTTGTGGCTCAGATAGAAATTCATTTTTCCATTGTGGCCGTTGTGGAAACTTAAAACGTACGGGAAGAGGTTAGAGCATTTCTACAATTTTTTTACTTCTGCAACCCTAAAGCACAGCTATTCAGAAATACATTTATATTCCTCCTCTTTGCATTTAAGTTTATCATTAGGAAGACTTTTTAAGCTTTTCGAGCAAATGACTGATATATCTCAAGCATGGATATTGACTTGCAGTAGATATAAAAAATACAACTAGGAGTCGCATGCAACGATTAGCCCATGGGGTTCACCGCAAACAGTTATTGAATGGGAAGTAAGGAAGAAACTTGTTTTTGTAATGCAATGTGAAGTATAAATATTGAGAAATATTTACAATTGCTTGAATGAGTTAAGAAAGGGAAAGCATATTAATAATTCAATATGGAATAACGCGAAGTTAGTTTATAGTAGGAGGTGAACGAGGATAAGATTTGTCGAGTACATTGTAATGAACAGTGATGTTTGAAAATCAATTTATATATTTATATGGATAATTAGATGGATAGATCAATTAAAGCAAAGCTATGTGTGCATTAAAAGATATGAATTTGACTTATGTTACTTTGTGTTAATTATTTACAATGTATACATTAATTGCAATCACAAGCAATTAATCATCAAAAAATTTAATTACAATAATTCTTTTAAAATGATTTTAATTAATAATATTAGGAGAATGATTTTTTAATAAAATTTCTCTTAATAAATTGCATTCGGTAAATTAAATACAATTTAAATTTTCAAATAATTAGTTTTGTTTTTGATAAAGGAAAACATGGGTTTTACAGGGACCCAAAACCACAAAGTTTACAGAAAATAAAAGGAATAAGGGTTAAAGAACCCAAAACAAGAAGGACGTAGAAAGATAAGAGCCAAAAAAGCACAGCAACCCCCAACCCAAGGCCAACAAGGGCCATCAAAAAATCCAACCAAAAGAACTAGCAACTGAAACAACCCATAGCTAACTTAAGGATTTTAGAGCATCAACAGCCTCAACTTCGAGAATGTGCATGTCATGGGAACACTTTTTCAGAGCCTAAACCATCTGGGGCATACGAGGCACCTTCCTCTTCAGATTAGCTCTTGTCCTCTTCGAGATACCATCGTTCCCAGTCCTACTTTTATCCTTTTCGGCTTCCATGTCCGCAATCAAAGATCCCTGATGTGTGTTATCCAATTTCTCAGTCATGAAATTAATGATAATGGTGTTATGTTGCGCCATTATGTGGTTGTGCTCCATAATATTTTTCATGGTATCTTTTATTTTAACAATTTCTGCTTCCATGCGCTTGACCTTACCTTCATTATCCTCAGCCTCCATCCTCATTTTTTCCTCATTTCTCTCACCCTCCATGGAATTAAGGGAGTTGAATTTAACTTCCAAATCTTCCACCTTGTTGTTGAGGGCCCTGTTTCTAAGGTTTAAGGTCCTTAATTTCATGGAAAACCCACTTCATAATTCTGAAGTAGTCAACGACACCATTTCTAGTGATAGCCAGGATATCCCTAGGAAACTCATGGTCCTACTTAAAATAATGATCTTCAAGGTTAAGGTCATTAGGGAATCTGGGTTTGTTCTCTCTGTCTATAGCAGGGTACGAAGAGAAAGAGTCTTTACTGGCATTAGGGACCAAAGAAATATCCTCTGAGGTATCCTTAGAATAGGAGACCAATTTATTAGTAGGGGAACCCTTTTGAATGGACTTCTCTTTCAGAACAACTCTACTAGGGTTTTTGACAGTGCTTGATTTTTTGAGTAGGGGATTATGCTGCAGAGTTTTCTTACCAGAATTGTTAGGGGATTCAATCCGCTCAAAGTCAGGCTTATTATTATCCTCCGACACACTATTATCCATGTCATCATCTTTAGAGGATGAGGCTGAGGTAGGGTTGGATAAGGCCGATAAATTTTGAAAATGTTCATAAATAATCCTAATAAGGCCAGTATGTAATATTGATTACTTCTTAGGATTCTTCTTATGATCATCCAAACTATTACTTAAGGAGCAATACAGATACTAAGGAAATGAAACCCTAACCTTGTGATAGAAGTGGTTGAGAAGGGAAAAGTGGTAGTCATAGACCCTGGTGAATCTTTCGTCTAGGGTAATGTATTCCATGATGATTTTGAGCACTTTTCTTTATAACGACTTAATCAAATCAGATTCAAAGTAGCTGTTGGAGACTTTTATCAGCTTAGTCTTCTCCTTTTCTTTCCTAGGGAATCTAATAATCACCTCGTCAGAGAACTTTCTATCACGAAAGAATTTCATTCCCTTAGTAGACATGCCAGTCACTTCCCTTATGAGGTTCTCATCCACATTAACCTTCCTCCCAAAAAGAATAATTTCTCTGTTCTTCCAGTCAAAGTACTCAGTGGCCTTCATATTAGGACCATGAAGCTTTTCAATGAGGGGAAGCAGCCCACCTCTTTCTATCTGTCTCCATACCTTCGGGTTCCTCTTATGCATTTCATAGCTCTTCAAATCTACCCTTTTCTTGTCTCCTCCCATTTTCACAAACACACCAGAGCCAGAGTCCTGAAATGAAATGTTGCAACTGAACCAAAGATCCCACAAAATGTGCCACTTCTTACTACCATTTAAGAAAATCAATGCAGCCCCATCAAATCTAATGATATTGATGTACTTGACCCTACTCTCTTTCATCATAAAAAAAAATTGTTGCCTTCCCATGCATGATATCATAATCAATTAAGGCCCTAGCGTCAACACCCAGACCTTTGGGATTCTTCCATGTAACCAACCCCTTCTGTTTAACCCCCTCATTAGCAAAACAATTGGCCATACTATTGGCTTCCCTAAAAGTGTGAGATATTTTAACTTTCTCGAATCTTGCTAAAAGGGATTTACCATCTTTGATCCAACTCTTGATTGTCCATGAGGGAGGGGACTTTCCTAGGAGGCAATCAATAATATTTTCTGAGTCTCCTTCGAGCCATAAATTTTTATAATTCTGACTAATCACTAAGTTAATCACTTGAAATGCTCCAATAGCTTCTACCACGTGGTTTGTTTGAGATCCAAGGGAGATAGCCACCGCCGCTAAAAAACTTCCATTTGAGTCCCTAGTCACACCTCCACTTCTAGCTAACCTTGGATTTCCCTTCACCGCTCCATAAAAGTTGATCCAGCCACTTGGCAGAAAACACAAGCACACCCCTTCCTGGTCTATTTTAGCTGGTTTAGATGCCCTTAACACATCATTTTTAATCTTCCATTCCTTGGCCATATTTAAATCATAAGGAGAGCACACCACAACCTCTAGTTTATTCTCTTGTTGAGGAATGATGTTAAATTTTTCCACAATTAGCCTAAAGATTTTTTCAAACACATTATTCTTTGAAGTTTCCTTGTCTCTAAAGAGTCTATTATTTCATTCCTTCCACACTCCCTAGGCTATATAGGGGAAAGTAAAGGCCCATAATCTTCAAATAAAAGGATTCAGAGAAGGAGCTTTCCATTGAGAAAAAAGGTCTTTGATAGAATGAGGAAAAACCCATGAGATGTTCTAAAGAGCTAGAAACACTCCCCATATAGCAGCAACAAACAAAAAGTGGAGAAACAAGTGATTTGTAGAATCTGCCTCATTCTTACAAAGATAGCATCTATTAGGTATCTGGAAACCACGCTTGCAAAGATTATCAACTGTAAGCATTTTGTTTTGAAGAAGGATCTAGAAAAATTTATATTGACTTTAGGGGTCAGATGTTTTATGCAAGCTCTGGTCCAAAAAGGAGAGGGGGCTTGAGAAAGGGATAGTAGAGAGTCACTCAATGAAACAAAGTAGTTGCTCAAGGGGTTACTGTCTAGACTAAAAGGTCGTACTACTGATTCAAACCCATCCTTACAGCCATCAGAGATGAGTGAATTGGGGCAAGCTCCAGGCTAAGCTGGCTTAAGTCCACCCATCCCCCTTCACGCCAATAGTCCTTAACTTAAGTACCAAAAGTAATTTTGCACATGTTAGCCCACTTGTTTAACCTTTCATTGTTGATTAGGGATTCCTTAAGTAACCATCTATCCTCCCAGAACCTGGCTTGATTTCCACTTCTTATATTCCACCCAACACCTAAATCAACAATATTTCTCCCAGTAATCATATCATTCTAGCAAGCAGATCCACAAGGCAAAGAGGGAGAATCCAGCAGAGCCTTAGGAGAGCCACAATTAGCCATATATTTACTTTTTAGAATGAATTTCCATTCCCTAGAAGACAAAAAAGACCTCTAAATTTACTTAGTAAGAAGCATCTTATTCATCATTCTAATCTTTCTTAGACCCAATCCTCCCATCTTTTTCAGCCTATAGACAAGATCCCATCCAATAAGGGGCATTCTCTTTCTTTCTTCAACCCCCGACCAAAGAAATATTTTTTTAATTTTTTTAATAGCATCCACAAATTTGGCAGGGATTTTGAAAAGACTTAAGGCATAAATTGGAAGGCTCTAAAGAGAAGCTTTGAGGGGTTGGATTTTTCCTGCTTGACTAAGAAGAGCTCCTTTCCATCCAACAAGTTTTTTATTGAACCTATCAACCAACAAGCTTCAAAAGGAGTCGGGAGGTTTCAGGCCTAAGGGCAAACCAAGATAAGTAGAAGGTAAAGACTCCACTCTACATCCTAGGATTCTGGCTATCTTGACATGTCTATGATTAGGGGTGTTGAAAAAGAATAGAGAACTTTTCTGTCTATTGATCGATTGACTAGAAGCCCTCTCATACACATCCAAAATTCTTTTCAGATTCTTAGCCTCATTCACAATAGATGTCCCCATAAGCATGGTGTCATCAACAAACTATTGATGTGAGCAAATCAAATTGTTAGAAGAGGGACTTAGACCCACCAATGACCCCTGATCAATCATTCTTTTTAGGTTTCTCCCAAGGCATTCAACCATAATAGTGAACAAGATGGGGGAGATTGGATCTCCCTATTTTAAACCTCTCGAATTTTGAAAGAACGCGAAGGGGAGCCATTCACCATAATGGATATAGAAACAGTAAAAATAAGCTGATCCACCATCTAAAGGACTTTGTTGTTGAAACCAAACACCCTCATCATTTTGAATAAAAATTTCCAGTCCACACGGTCATAAGCTTTCGAGATATCGAGCTTAAGGAGAAAACCTTCAGTTTTGGATTCTACTAGGGAATGAATATTCTCATGGACAGTGACAATAGAATTGAGGATCTGCCTTCTAGAAACAAAGCCATTTTTTTGGGGGGAGATCAAAGAAGGTAGGATAATGAGAAGCCTAGATGTCAAAACCTTTGAAATGATTTTGTAGAAAGAATTACAAAGACTTATAGGCCTAAAAGCTTCAAAACTGCTCCAGGTTTTCTAGGAATAAGGACCAAAAAGGTAGCATTTAGTTCCTTTAGGAGACTTCTTGATCCAAAAAACTCTTTGACAACATTCACAACATCCTCCTCAACAATCTCCCAGAACCATTGAAAGAAGAACATGGGAAACCCATCTGGGTTAGAGGCCTTGTTCCCTTCAAAGGAAAACACGGCTTTTTTAATTTCTTCCCTAGAAGGAATAACAACAAGTTTGGTATTATCTTCCTCCTCAACTAAATGAGGGATGGCCTCTAAAAGGTGATCTTGCTCTTCATGGATTATTCCTCTGCTCACTGAGAGGAGATTACTATAGAAAAGGACAACTTGTCTTCTAATGTCATCTTCCTCCCCAAACCGATTGCCATTGCTTTCAATGTGAGAGATTCTGTTGATGACCCTGTGTTTAGTAGACAGGTGAAAGTATCTAGTGTTTTTATCTCTAGCAGAAAGCCACAAAGCTCTAAATCTCTGTCTCCAAAAATCCTCCTCTTTGGCTATAATTTCATGCATTTTCACAAGCAATTCATTTTCTTTTTCCCTATTATCATCAATATATCCTTCCCTCTGGATTTTATCCTGAATCTTTGCTAGCTCCATCTGAAGCTCATATTTGATTCCAAAAATGTTACCAAAGGTCTCTTTTTTCCATCTTATTTTACATTTAACTTCCCTCAATTTCTTAGCAACCCTAAACATGGTTGTCCTAGGGACAACAATATTCCACCATTTCCTTATTTCCTCAAATATCTAAGGATGGGACAACCACATTCTTTTGAATCTGAAAGGAAAGTTCCTCTTCCCCTTTAAAGGACCCGCCACAAAACTTATGGGGAAGTGGTCAGAACCCACCCTAGAAAGAGCTTTTAAAGAATAGTAATAGTTTAAAAACCATTGTCCTAAAATTAACGTTTTGTCTAATCTTACTTGGACCAAGTCCTTACCAGTTCTTCAATTTGACCAAGTAAAGGCAGCTCCCTCCAAATCAAAATCAATTAGTGCCTGGTTATTCATGAAATTGAAAAGGTCCAATCTACTTTCCGTATTAATCTGGGAGCCTCTAAACTTCTCATTATCTTGAAGGGGGATATTACAATCTCCCATGACAACCCAAGAGTCATTATTAAAAATCCTATGAAAGGTAGAAAGCTCCTTCCAAAACAAATTTCTAGCTCCTTTCCCATTAGGGGCATATATGTTAGAGTGAATCCAAGTAAAATCGTCTTTGATATGGGTGAATCTGGTAGCCACATGATTAGTGCTCTCCAACAATGGTTCCCCTTTAATAAGATTTTGGTTCCAAAAAGTGACAATTCCCCTTGAGGCACCTTCTAAATTGTTTCCATGGGCACCACAAAATTGAAACATCTTAATCTTCTCCACCTTCTCCTTAGGAATTTTGGACTCTTGGACCAGTAAAATATTAGGTCTATGTTCCCTAACAAAACTATGCATCACATCCTGCTTATGGAGGCTATTTACCCCCCAATATCCCATGACACATGTGATCTTCATGTCTTACCAGGTGATTGGAGAATCTTAGGGATGGTCTTTTGAACACCATCCGCAATATCCTAAAAACTACCATACTCCCTCAAACACTTTACAGTTTTTCTTCCATGGTTGCTCTTAGTGGTTCCACAATCTGCCTTAGCTCTAGTTCTAGTTGAGACTCCACTCAGGGTATTCTGTTGCTTGTTTTTCTTATTCTTTTTCTTAGACAAAGAGATGGCATCATCTTTATCTATATCTTCTTGGCTTTCCAACTCTCTCCCTAATTCCCAGTCCTTATCAAATATTCTCCTTTGATCCAAGGGAAGGGTGTCTATTAGTCCATTGTTACACTGGGTAGAATTTTCACTTGAGAGCTCTTTAATCAGACTCATGTTCTCAAAGGTGTCCTTGAAAAAATCCGGGGAGAAGGCAGATCCTTGACTCTGAAAAGAGTCCAAGCTAGAGGGAAGGCCTCCTCATAAAGTAGGAGGAGGAGGAAGACCAAATTCTAGTGGAAATCCCTAGATAGGAATATCATCTAGACCTGGTCCCCCAACCTCCAAGCCTTCTGAATCCTTTACAAGGTTGTTGATAAAGGAATCCAAATTTAGCAATCCATTTCCAATGCCTTCCATTTCACACTCTCCATCCTCCTTCAAACTAGATAAGTTCTCTAACTCATTTCATTGAGGCTCTTGATAGCCCAAATCTCCCTTGAAACCCATCACTTCATTAGACTCAGCGGCATTAACCTAATCTTCAAGATTTTCTTTGCACTCTTTGCCCTCCCCCTCACGCTTCTTTCTCTAGACAAGCTTCAAAATAGACTAAGGTTTCTCCTTCTCCTTGCTGGCATTGAGTGGGCATTTCTTAGCCCAATGCCCTATTTTTCTACACTTAAATCAAGAAAACGAGATCGATTCGAACTCTATAGCTTGCATCCACATCCCTAATTTCAATTGGATATCAATAGAAGAAGGGAGGTCAACATTCTGGGATACTCCCACATAGATTCTAGCAAACACAAGCCTTTTTTTAGCAGCTATCATGGGATCTATTAACGAAAGCTCCCCAAAAGAGTTAGTGATGCCATTGAAGACATCCTCGTTCCAGTATTCCAAAGGAAAACTTGGAAGTCTAGCCCAAAGTAGAGCATTCTCAAAAATGGAGTCAGAGAGGTCAAGATTAGATGTCCATTTTTGAAGGCCAGGGAGGATTCCCCTATAACCCAGGGACCACCACTCTTGACAGCCACCATATCCTCCTTGTAGGTAAACTCAAAAGAAAAGTATCCTTTGGGAAGTGCTGCAACTGTAACCTTGCCATTGGTTCTCCATTTGTTTTTGACAAACTCCCTAACCACTTCAATATTTGGTCTAGGGCCAATAAACTTTCCAACCAATGCTTTGTCCATTAATGGAATATTATGATCAATAATCAGATCATGCATAGAGATGGAAAACTTACATTAATGGAATATTGTCAAGTTAGGTGGACACTCGATTAGATAGCCTGATCAGCCTGATCCACAACCTGATTTTTAGAGTCCTCTGGCCAAGCAATAGTTCATTTCTACTTCATCTTTGTGTTGTTTTCAATTCAAAGACTTATATTACAAACATGATTTTGTATATATATTCATCGGCCCAGTTGAGGCCTTGTATATATGTATATTTTTGTATTATCATACCACACGTGTTTTCATGATGATGTACTATGACATTCTCCTTTTTTTATGATGATATACATGAGATATATATGCTCTAATTTAGCCTCGTTATGTGTTTATGTGATGATTTATGGATGATGATGTATGATGATGTACATTGATGCATGTTTATACATGTTTTTGTGTACTTTTCTGATGTATGCATATGATGTGGATGGATGGACCATATATTGTCCTATATGATGTTTTATTATTTATATGATGATGTTGATATATGATGGGTGTATGCCTTATACATGATAAATGATGTTTTCATTGAATTATTATCATCATGATATGTATTGATGATATTGTGGATGTAGGATGGATATGGCACTAATGATATTGTGATGTAGGATTGAAATTAGTTTGAAGATATTTGATGATGGATAGAAATTTGATGTTGTTAGTATTGATGAGTTTGCTTTCGCTTTGCTTGGAGGCTTCACATTTTAAAAATCACTATTAATGTAGAAAACAGATACGCTGCACCAGGGTGTTAATGACCAAGGTGAATTTATATGCATTGCATGGAATTTGACTTGACATACAAAGACTATTCTTGCTCATACTAGACATACAAAAAATTTGTTTAAAATGTATGGTTGGGTTATGTTAAAGCTTTTTAGACTAGTTACACAAAGAGGTATAAAATACCTAACATGCAACTACTACACAAATCATCTTAAAACAACTTACATGGACTGAATAAAGCAAGTATTTGTTCTGGTAGTATCACAAGAACATATTACAAACAACAAACTGAAATGATGCTCAATTTCCCCCATTCCTTCTTCTCGAAATTCTTATGGACATCCTCAAGAGATCTTGGGAATGAATCAATAAAATAAATCATAAATATGAGACTATAAAAAGATAAAACAAAGTTGTAGTATCACTTACCATATTTGTTTTGAGGTTCTAGGCTATTATCCATTGTTCATCATGTCTATTGTAGGAATGGATTTGTTAAGGCATATCTCAGGATGTTCTTGGTGAATTGTCAAAAGATAGGTAGTTAACACATTGGCATTGTGTTTTGTATGTTTGTAATCAAAGCTTTGTGATTGTTTACTTGAAAGTTATAGCTTTTGATGCTTTCTCTATTTTTTTATTTTTTTTGTCGAAGGGTGGATGTGATGATTTGTTTATTATGAATGGAAAGTTTATTATAGATTGTGATGATGGAGTCTAGAATTTTTTTTATTTTTTGAGCTTTTATGATGCTATTTTTTTGTTATTTTTAGGGGACTAACCTGGGCCTCGAGGGCTCATCAAAGATAATCATTTCCTACATTGTACACGCAAATGCTCGTAGTTTTCTTGGTTTGATGTGAACATTTTTTTGATATTTTTCTATTTTGTGAATGTTTTTGGATTTTGAATTTTTTGTAAATGCTTTTAGATTTTTGAATTTTTGAATGTTTTTGGATTTTGAGTTTTAGAATGTTTTTGAATTTTGATTTTTTTGAATAAGCATGATAGAAACCTAAAGGGATTGACCTAAGGCCTTGAGGGCTAATAAGCATTGACTACATTGTACATGTAGAGACCACATAGTTCGACCAGTTGAATCAAAGCATAACATGTTTTTGGAATTCAAACAACATTGATAATTTGGATTGATATTCCACTTTTGGTTCTAGAGGATATGTTGCAAAAAATATACTTGAACTAGCTGTGAGGTTCAAGAAAATGTTGATATCTTATATTTTTTAGTGAAGGAATAATCCAAAGTTGTTTTTTTTATTTTGTTGATTTTTAGATGTTTTTGATTTTTAAAAGTTTTCTAGATGTTTTTGATTTTCAATAGTTTTGACCATGCGTAAAGATATAATCCATGACCATCTTTAGGAAGTTGCTTCCAATTGGAGACAAGACTACTTTCCTAGATTAGTAATGAGTCATGGTTGGGCAATGCTTTATTTATTGAATGAATGAGTGGATGCTTCAGATAACACCGATAGATAATGATGCAAGTCTTATTCAAACATAACACTTGTTTTCTAGGTTTTCACTATGGTACATGTTCTAGGAGAACCACAAAGTGGTTTTCACTTAAATAATGTTTCTTTCGCTTTACTATTTTTCTTTCTTTTTCATCTTTTTGATTTTTTTGGATTTTTACCCTTTTTCCTAGGGTACTCTAACGTGTTTCATGTATAGAAATTTTTGAGGTAGTTGTTGTTAAGTGGTTCGGATAAGGGTTCTCCTTTAGGAGTACTTAGCCAACTGATAAGCTCCAAAATTGTAGCTCATTGTGATGATAAATGGGCCTAACCAATTGGGTTCAAATTTACCTTTGCCATCTTCATTTAGTTGTACCTTTTGATTCTCTTTGAGGACCAAGTCACTAACCTGAAAGTTTCTATCCTTGATCCTTTTTTATAGCTTCATTTGAGCTAATTTTGATAAACCTATAGATGGTTTAGCGTGCTCAAATTCCTTTCTTCTGGGAGTTCCAACTCATTTAATTTGGATACCTGATATTCTTCATTGTTGACCATTCCTTTTAGTGAGATTTGCAATGAGGGGATTTTTACCTTGATACGTAAGACAAATTCCAACCCATAAACTAAGGAGAAAGGTGTGGCATATGTAGGTGTTCAAATGCTAGTTTGACAAGCCCATAGAGTTGGGTTTACTTGCAAGTTTCAATCATGATCGACTTCATTAATAGTTTTCTTTAGTATCTTTAAGATGGTTTTATTAGATGCTTCAACCTGATTGTTTCCTTGAGGATAGTAGGGTGTTGAAAATCTATGTTCGATAGAGAATTTGAAACAAAGTTCCTAGACATCTTGATTTTTGATTGGAATTCTATTGTTCGTTATAATTTTTTTGGGAATTCCATACCTACAAATCAGATAATTCTGAATGACCTTGGATATTTGTTTCCAGTGATGTAGGCCAATGGAAATACTTTTGGTGAAATACTTTGTTGTTGTAATAATAAAATTACGCCCACTAGAGGAATTAGGAGAAATCTTTCCTACTAGGTCTAATCCCCATTACAAAAAAGGCCATGGTGTTGTGATGGGTCTCAACTCTTGTACTGGTGCATGAATAAGGTCATTGTGTTGCTAGAATTGATGACACTTGAATACACTCCTTTTCCATGGGGGGCTAATAGTATCCCATTCTCAGCAAATTTTGAACTAAGTTAGGTATGCTAGAGTGGGATCCACAAATACCTTCATGTACCTCTTATAATGTCATTTGTGCTTCTTTTGCATTAATACATTGGAGTAATATACCATCTAAACTATGACAATATAGGGTATTTCCTAGGATTGTAAATCAGTAAGTCGTATGGGTCAAGGTCCTCTTTTGGGTGGTGGTTAGGTCAAGTGGTATGATACCATGCTAGATGTAATCAAATATGTCTTGGTACCATTGGGAGTTAAGGCCAACAACAACACACACTAGTTCTAATTTTGGGATGTCAAATGTTGGAACGAGCAATTGTTCGACAAGGAACTCATACTAAGGAATATTCTGTGAAATATCAAGAAGTGAACCTATTGTTGTCATGGCATTAGTTGCTTTGCTGTTGATCAGAGGAATCTATTCAAAGGTTAAAGTGAAAAAATATTCCTTGAAGCTATCCACCATTCTTTTATATGACATCAGCTTGTCGTCTTTTGTTTGGTATTCATCATTCACTTTCCTAATCACTAGCTAAGAGTCTCCAAAGGCCTATAGTTCTTTTATTCTCCATTCAATAGTCATCTTAAGCCCTATGATTAGAGCTTCATACTCTGAAATATTGTTTTTGCATGGGAATGCAATTCTCTATGTGTTGGGTATACTATCTCCCCATGGTGTGAGAAATAGGATACCTACTCTAGAGCCATTTTGCATGTGGGACCCATAAAAATACAAGGCACAATGGCCTATTTGTTCTGTTAGCAATATACTCTCATATAGGAAGTATACTATGAGAGGCTTATGATCCTCCAGTGGTGCTTTGACCATTTGGTTTTCTATGATTTGTCCCTTGATGGCTCTTTTATCCACATACTCTATCTCGAACTCACTTAGAATCATTGCCCATTTAGCAATTCTACCTGTTAAGGCTAATTTTGCTAGTAGGTATTTTAGTAGGTGTACCTTTGAAATCAAATTTACTTGTTTGTTTGAGATATAGTGTCTTAGCTTCTATGTTGCAAATACGACTGACAGACACACTCTTTCAACAGGCGAGTAGTTTAACTTATATTCCACTAGTGTTCAGCTGATGTAGTAGATCACTCTTTCTTTGTTATTATCATTTAGCTAGTCTAGGAGAGCTCCCAACACTGCTTGTTTGGTAGACATAGAGTATCATTTCTTTTTATGGAATAGGCGGCATGAATACAGGAGGAGTGAGTAGGTACACCTTGACTTGCTGGAACATGCTGGTTATTTTTTATGAACCAAACTTACTCTTACCACTTGCCTATGAATCTGCAAAAGTTTAATAATTAGCAAAGGTAAGGATTGGCCAACACACAAGTAAAGATTTTGAGGTCCTTACTTCTTGACTTTGGGATCTGTGAAACCCAGGAGGGTAATCCTTATTATGCTCATATGATATTCATTTGGTCAAGAACATTTCTACACACAAATAGATCCCTATGAATGCAAATATACAATATTCATTAAATATTTGGCTAACCTTTAAACAAACTACTATCTATTGTAAGGAATAAAAGGGCACTTCAGATTGGTACATTGTAATCGAAAGAATTTTAGATGATTTTCATTCTCATTTCAAGCCCTTGGTCAAGTGAACAACTAACTCATTTGTGTAGACATTCAAAATTAGCATTATGCACTTAGTTCATATTCATCCGCTCATTAAATTAATCAAGCTCATCAAATCCATTCACCAAGTAAATCAGGACTATTTAATTCATTCTTAAAGTTATTCATTTAAATTAAATAAATCAAAGTCTCACATCAAACTTTTAATTAAATAAACCAAACTTTATTTAATTAAATCTCCAAATGCATATTTCTCCCTCTTGATTTAAATAAATCAAAATATTCAAGTCAAAGGGGTCAAAATCAACTAATCATCACCTAAGCTAATTTAATCCTGATTAACCTAATCTAACCACCCATCACATCCTCTAGATTTTCCCACTTGCACCAATAAATCATTTTAATTCATTTATAAATTCATCATTTTCTTTCAACTTGGCATAAAAATGGAATATTCCCTCAAGTTTGAAAATGAAGACAAGTTGACTTGTCCCTTCCAACATTGCAATAAGTTCTCTTTCATGTCCCCCTCTCAACATTTAATTCACAAATTCAAATTTGAATCTCCCCCTCTTGGGCACATTCGCCAGAACTTGCACATTCCTCAACCTATCACAAGTTGACAAGTGGCCTCATCTCATTGGTCAAATCATTATCCCACATTGCTCTATTTTGAGCTCCCTTCCAATTTGAAAATCTATAAATAGAGGGCTTCATCCTTCATCAAATAATCTACACTCTCATGCAAAGTTACTCTCTTAAATTGAGAACTAATTTTTCCCATCACCATTGCATTGTATCTTATCAGTTTTAGCAAGGATTGGGAAAGGGTCATTTGCACATTTGACACCAATCCAATATGGAATAGGTACTTGTCTTGCTTCTATATGTTTATTTGATGTTCTTTGTTATTTGTTTGCATCTTGGGAGCATGACATTGTTATTTCATAGAAGCATTGGATGAATTTGCACATGACTAACCCATGTTTGGGGTTTTAGAGTTTTGCAGATTTTAAGGTGCTTCAATTTGTCTTTAAGGTAACTAGATGAAAAGACCAATGCCTCGTCCTGGGATAATGGTGTCATGTTCATAATAACCAGTAATTCCATAGCAATTTGAAACAATAATTAATGGACTATTGATATATTGCATTATAGTATTCAACTCACTGTGCCTAAAACATAACTACTTATCAATCCTATGCTCTTTCCTTAAAAAATTGGGACCTCACTTTAGCATTTAATCAATTCCTTGAATTGAAGCAGAAATGAAATCAATCATTCAATTAAAACAATTGAATACAAATGAAAAGATCATTAACCATTTCATTCATAATAAGGAAAAAAATTACATAGGAGAGAATATGCTTAGGAACTAGCATTTTCATTTATAAACTACTGCTACAGTACTTTTTGAGATCACTATAAACCAACTTACACTCTAGACTAATTACTAGACTATTCATCTCTAAATTGATTTAGATTTTGCTCTTCCATGAGCTTAGTTTTCCCACTTAGACCATTCTGAGACTCAAAACTCAAACCCCCTATAATCAGCCCTGAAATCCCTTTTATAGAACAAGGGAACAACGAGCAATAGGTTGAATTACAATTACATTTCATTTCACACCCATTTCATTTCAGATTTAGAAACCTCCTAGACAGTTATACATAATCATTTTAGAACAGGGGAGAGGAAAAGACATCAAAACTCCATGTAATTTGATTGAAGAAAATTGGAAAGCCTTCCAAAAGGCATAGTTCAATGCTACAGTAGCACAAAAACACCTTGTCCTTGTTGACCAAAGAATATTCTCCATTAGTAGCCAAAGAAAAAACATACATACTACCTAGAAAAGGCATAATTATCATCGAAATTAAGGAGTCCAACACCTCTCCTTCATACCAGCCAAAAAGATTTCCACATCAGCATTAAAGCTAAAAAACCATAGATATGCTAAATAGAATAATCTTGATGTAGTGGCAATGGTTTCATAAAAAAAAATAGGGCAAGGATGCTACTCTGAGTCGTCAGCATCAGAGTATGCTCACCCGCTCCTTGTTCATGATGAAACTAGAGGAACCATCATCCCCCCTCATCAGATTCTTCATATGACACCAAGGAAAGAAGGTAATTGTTGTACTCTAGGTCAGTATCACCTCCACCATCCAAAGGACTATTTGAAACCTCAATGGGAGAATTGTGTCTCCCTAGCTAGGCCTTATGATACTTGTTTCTCTTCTTTTCTTTCTTCACAGGCTCAACTAATTCCTTCCCTTTAAACTTGACCAGTTCTTCTGAAATGGTCCCTCTTCTCAAACTATACATGCTTTTGACAATAGTCTTCTTATTTTTACCATGGGAATTTATCTTCCCCTTTGGTGTTGTAGAAGTCTCAGGGACTTCTTGCTCAACCACAGATATATCCTCTTGAAATTTGAACACACTAAGTCTCTTGGACATCTTAGTTGGTTGAACAGACACACCAATCTTACCCATTCTCATAAGACACAGGGTAAAGACTAGCAAATCCAAATTGCAAGGAGATTTACTGGTTTAAGCTACTAAATTGAATTTGTAGAGAAGAAAACCCACAAACCCAACCAACTTCAACTAGCTCTAGTGACAATTGCAATCAATCAACACTCTCACTATCCCAAAAATATGAAACTCTCAAACAAACTAATGCATGAATCAAACAAAGATCATATGAAAAAGAAACTCACCCCTAGGATAAACATTTCAATACCTCAACAATTAAAAGCCCAAGACTCACACACTTCTACTTTGGCTCACACTTCTCAATTCATGAAGACTACAAATGGTGAGATGAAATGGTAGGCAATCTGCATTAAGTAGATAATTTAGAGCGTGTAGTAATTAATGATTGAGGAGAACTTCGCGCGAGTGAGCTGACAACTTAGCCGATCAACTTTGAATTTGGACTATCAATCTTTTTGGATTTAAAACACTATCAATGGCGATCCTCAAGCATCATTTCTAGCTTTTACAACTTTCCTCAAAAATGGTGATACCACCTCAAAATGCTACCACATTTTCCTCTAACTTCATTAGTCATCTTAATCTGACAATTATCATGCATCACCACCCTACCATACCTTTTCATTTATATCGACGAAGTACAAAGGGTTAGCATTTGAAGAGAATATTGCCTAAAACAACACATCACGTGTCACGGATCTACTCTACCCTTTCAGAATTTAATTAGCGATGAGAGATTTTAGCGCAATGAAACTTAGACCACTGGATCACTATCCCTTTTGGAGATCTTCACCCTGCATCGGGCATCGATGATTTATGTTTCAAATTCTAAACCATATTAGTGACGGATGGAAAATAGTGATAGAACCAAAACAAGCCATGCACATCATCCTTTGAAATCAACGTTCAACAACATCACTCATTTACCCCCTATCAAAATAGTGACCTATCACATTGACTGGTGACCTCATCGATCATCACTAATCTGATCAAGATAAGTGCACAGTTATTTGTGATGAGCGATGGAAAGATATACAAAGAGCCCCAAGGTTATCCCTCATCACCAATTTGAAATTTAAAACTTGGGGCGAATCTGCGATGAGTGATAGGAGAAAATACAAAAGAATCAAGGGTCATCACACATCACTAATGCACATTATAAAACTCAGTAGCAATTAGCGATGAAAGAGATCCTAGTGATATAAAGAGAAACTTGTGCATCGTGCATCACTGATTTGAATCAAATGTTCTCAAAGCCATTCGTGATGAGCGATAAATGGAAATGGTAGACTAGACTAAAGTGAAGTATTTTAGCACGTACTCACAAGTTGTTTTAAGAAAGGGCCCATCTAGGACGACGCATAAAAAGGCCTCAAAATATTTTAAAACATATCACATCAAAGGATTACAAATGCCAAATAAGATCAATCGATAAATCTTATAAAATAAAATAATATCAGACCTAGGCATGAGGGGTCAGTTATTCCATGAGTTCTAATGACTCAAGATGTTTTAGGATGATTAGAGACGAGTGATAATAGGTCAACAATATATCATAACATTGGCAAGGGTTTTGATTTAAGGGTTTCTTAGGAGAGATTTTGACAACAAAATCCCCAAGGCAATTTCAGTGGGTAGAACCCTAAGTCTAGACATTTGAGACTGATCTAAATTTTTAGAGTTTAGGAATGGAACCAAAACATTTTTTTAGGGGTTCCATCAGAACGGTTGGTCATATCTCCCATACCACTTGATAGTGATTTCCTTGTGTAGGAGATGAGTGAAAGGGTGACATTTTTTTTCCATCTATGTGATAAATTTCCTAATAGATTGTAGGTTTCCTTGTAAAATTCTCAATTGCTTTAATGTCTTTAGTGGAGGCATCTCTTGTAGTGCTTTTACTTTCACAAGATCTACTTCAATGCCCCTTCTTGACACTATATACAGGTATGTGCAGGATCATGATGGGCCAAAAAGTGGTGATATGATGGGTATGTGTAGGGTATGTGGTAGACAACTTTTTTTACCCAAAATTGATGAAACAAAAAAGGTTTTTAAAGGAGATTCTCAGATTTCCATATTATTCATTTTCTATTTGAATTACGACTAAAGTCCTGATTGATAGGCTGATTGAAAAACATCTATAACTTTCAAACAATATCACATTTTGTGAATACGAAACATGCGTCACATTCTATGCTTCGTATACTATAGGATTAAAAATGAATTTCATGAAGTTTGACCAAGTTAAGGTGGTTAGACATATGAGTTTTATATTTTTTAAAGTTGTAATAAAAATTCATAATTAAATGTTTACTTGGAAAAATTACAAAAAAATATGCATCACATCATGAGTCCTCTACTTATATCTATAAAATCTTATAAAAAAATATTATCATTTTATTGTGGTTAGGGTGGTTAGACACCCTACTTCTTATTTTTTCTTTGAAATTTAAGTGCTACTATTGAAATTTCAAATTTTCACCAAATAGATTTTTTAAAAAACCTAGTAGTTTAGAAACTACATTCAATTTTCTACGTATTCTATTCTTACATATTTTTGAAATAATATAGATAACTTATTCAAATTTTTATGTCAAGTTGCCTAACTCTGATTTTTTTGAATTTCATCGCCACTTAAGGGCCTATTTTTTCCATGATGATCTTGCACATACCCATACCCTAGTAGTTTTCTAGATGTTACTATGAACACACACATTTTTGAGTTAAGTCTTAGGTTATATCGTTCTAGCCTATCAAACACCTTTGCAAGATTGTTCAAGTGATCTTCCCTTTTGATGGACTTTGCTAGAATGTCATCCATATAGTCTTCCATAATTGCATGTAGCATATCATGGAAGATGGTCATCATTGCTCTTTGATATGTCACTCCTACGCTCTTTAGGACAAATGGAATTACATTCTAGTAGAAGGTCCCCCAAACACAAGTAAAAGTCATTTTGTGCTTATCATCAGGGGATATTTTTATCTGATTATACCCAAAAAAACCATCCATTAATGATAGCATCTCATGCCTTGCTGCTAGATCCACGACCATTTCAATATTAGGAAGCAAGAATTCATCTTTCAGACAAGATTTTTATAGGTCTTAGAAATATGTGCAGATCCTTATGCCCCTAGTGGGCTTTGAAACTGTTACTAGATTTGATATCCCTTTTGGATACTTCATGGGCCTGATGAAACACACATCTAGAAATTTCTTTAGTTTGACCTTCACTAACTGTGCTATTTGAGGATCCATTTTCCTTATTTTCTATTTGATAGGTTTTCCTCTAGGGAATACGACCAAATGATGTACCACTAATTCTGGATCTAGTCCAGGCATATATGCATAGGTCCAAGCATTTATCTTTCTATCATTGATTAATGCTATGAAGTTTACTTTCTCTTCAGTATCAAGTGATGTCACATGGTATGTGATCTTTGGGCTCTTTGGTCTGCCAACATTTATGGATTATGCTTCTTACACTAGGAGTGTTGATCTTTCTTGATATTTAGATATGGGGAGATTGAATCCTCCATCCTTAGGTGCCTCAGAGAGGTTTTCACCTTGGATTCATCCTTTATTTTATTCTTTTTAGGATTCGATAGAGCCACCTTGTGGTTTTCTCTAGGGGATTGTATTTTTATTTTTTATATTTTATTTTTCATTTTTTTGACTAGAAGATACAATCTCCCCACTGAAGTATGCATCCTATTTGAGTTCCATGATAAACCCAACTTTGTGATCTCCTAATGGCATGTCTTTTCAAAGTCCCATGAACTCTACAATTGCTTCACCATTCTGGAATTGATCTAGAATCTAGGTGTATGTTATTGTTGGTCCCAATTTATCAATTGTGGGTACAAGAGGGGTAGGCTATCATCATTATCTACGAAGCTTATGGAGGTTGTTGAAATGGTTAGTATGGCTTTGGTATCATTCTCCTATTGGGTGTCGAGGTCATCATCACTTCACATGGAGGAATCATATTTAGTGACAAAGGAAGGAGAATCCCACTCGTACTTGTTAGGATCCGCTCTAGAATAATAATAGATATTGGGAATAGTTTTGATAGATTGGATAGGGAACCTATCAATGGTAAAGTTTTCAAATAAGTCTTTGATGGGTAAATCATTTTCCATAATGTGGTAGATATCCAATGCCTTAATGCTAGTAGAAGTTGGTTGTTTCTTAAAAGAGGTTTGTCTAGTATTTGGAGTAACCATGTCTTTTGGCTCATAACCTAGTCCCATATTTTTCTTTCTCTGTTCCACTATGATAGGCTCCCACCTGCCTTGTTTGTGTAGCCCAAGGCCACTTGTTCCCCGATATCCCATTTTTTTTAGCTAATTGATAACCTTTACTATTATGATCAATTAGAAAGGGTTGTTGCTTTTCTGGTTTATTTTGGTCCTCTTTGTAGATCATGGATGAGAAGTGTTCTTTGAATATATATTCATCCTTCATATCTCCTCACTTGGTGAAAATTGTGGGTTTGGCTATCATTTGCACTGTTTGAACATTTTTGATCTCCTTCAGGCCTCCATAAACCTTAGGTGTTGTTGGGAGCATGCCAATGCAAAATGCTTGGTTGAAGTGATAATTTCCATTACCCCTATCAAGTACTTGAACCTTGGTTTCCATTTTTGGTTTCTCACTTGATGTGATTTTGGTTGAGGTTGATGGTAGTGTGGAAGGGTCAACATATGAGAATGGATGGGAGGATATGTCATTATTGGGTATACACTAGATTTTATTATACTTCTCCAACAATTTTACACAAAAGTGGAAGGGTTTAGGATTGACGTATAATGTCACCTCTTTTCCTTTGTGAGGAAACTTTAGGCATTAGTGAAAGGTTGAAGGAACCACTTGTAATGGATGAATCCAAGGATGTCCTAGGAGGAGGTTATACAGTAACTCAAGGTCAAGTACTTGACATATAGTTTCTATGATGGTTGGTCCTATCTGCACTAGTAGTTTGAATGTCCCTTTTGAATTCCTTTCAAGGTCATCATAGGCCCTTATAGTGATGCTCTTTCCTTTGTATATAACATCGTCAGAATACCCCAACTGCTTGATGAATTTCAATGTACAGATGTTTAGATCCACACCATTATCTATCAACACTCTCTTGACCATGTTCTTGTGGACACCAACCTCTATGTAGAGAGCTTGGTTGTGGAATGACCTTTGTGGAAGATCTTTCTTAGAAAATACTAAATTGTGATTGGTTGTGACTTTTCCAGCCATGGATTGGAATTGATCCAGATTGTGTTCATTAGGGACTGATGCTTCTAATGCATTTTCTATTATCTCCCTATGTGCGGGTGATAGTTTTAACAATTCTAGGATTGAGATCAAGGCAAGAGTCTTCTTCAATTGTTCCACAATGTCGTAGTCATTTAATGACTTGGCTATGGGCTTAGGTGGGGCTCCCTATATTGTAACTCTCCCTTGATGGATAGTTACGTTACAGTGGTTTTATCCACCTCGTATAGTCACTACATCTACCCTATTGTCATCTACTTGAGAGAGGGTTCCTAGAACTATGTCACCATAAGTGTAGTTAGCATTGCCATAGTCTTGGTCCTTTCCTTTGTCATTTCTTTTAGTGTGGTTTGGAATTGGGTTTGTGTATATCTGGAGGTCCTTATTCCTAGGATTATGTTTGACATCTACTTCTCTTTTGTCTATCAAGTCTTGTATGAGGTGCTTGAGTCTCATGAAATAATTTGCTGTATGTTCTTTTAATTTTGTGGAACTCACACAAGTCCTTCTCATTGTACTAGGGTGTTTTGAAGTTTAGCTCCTCATAGTTTGGGAGATCGTTAACCTTGATGAGGTTTTATTGCACTACCTTGTGCATGACCATCTCAAGTGGTTCTCCTATTATTGCGAACTTCCTTCTTGGTTGATTGTATTATCTCTACTGCCCTCCTTGATATGTTTGTTGGTTACCTACTTCATTGTTTTGGGGATATGTAAGTTGGTTGTTTTGTGCATTATTAGGAGTATAGCTTGTTTGTGCCACATGATGTTTATTTTGAGGTACATTTGGATTTTTCACATTCCATACTACTCTTGCATCCACCACCCCATCATTTGTGATATTTTTGTCCTTGGCTCAAATTTTAGGTTTCTCATTTTAGTTAGAGGAACTGTCTCTTGGGTTGTTTAGCTTGATCACTCCTCTTGCTACGAGGTCCCTTTCTATGTGGAGTCCCTTTTTCAATGACCTCTTCAAATTTTGTGGGACATAGAATGGTAAGTTTGTAGTTGACTTTTTCTTGGACATTTGAAACGAATATGTTGACCAGTTCCTTATTGAGAATAGGTGATTTGCATTGACTAGCCTTATTTTTCCATCATTGAAGGTAGGAGGTGAAGGATTCTCCTCAACTTTTCTTAATTTTGTATAGATCCGTGATGGTGATATCTTGTTTTATATTGAATGAGAAGTGGGTTATGAACTTGTTAGATAGTTTATCAAAGCTTTTAACTCCTAGTGGTAGATGGGTGAAGCACTCCATGGCGTGGTCAGTAAGACTACGAGGAAAGAGTCTCATGAGGTATGAGTCATTATTTTGTACTTCCATGCATTCTACCGAGAAATATCTCATTTTTCCTACTAGATCTCCTTTTCCTTTATATTTATCAAACTTTGGTATCTCAAAGTTTTTTGGAAAGGGAAATATAGTGATGGAATGATCAAATGGAAATGGACATATATCTTGAAGGGTATAAGTCTTCTTTGGTTTACCTACCTACATATTTGATATTGTCTGATTCAATGGTTGTAGTTGCATTTCCATCTCTATCTTTGGTGTGTTTGTTTGGGAATCCTGCATGTAGTGACCTTGTTGTCCTATCATGTTTTGATCATAAGTTGGGTATTGTTGAGGTACAGGACCTTGGTAACCATGTTGGGTGGAAGGAGAGTTAAATCCTTGTTGAATATAAGGAGGGTTAGCTCTTTATTGAATGTAAGGAGGGTTAGCTCCTTGTTGGATGTAAGGAGGGTTAGCTCCTTGTTAAATGCAAGGAGGATTAGCTCCTTGTTCGACGTAAGGAGGGTTAGCTCCTTGTTGTTGGGATGAATTGAGAAGGGTTCCCTATGGCACTACTTGTTGGGGTGAATTATTGTGAAGGCTTCCTTGATGGTGTGTTGGTTGGTTACCTTGTTGATGAAACGAATTGGGAAGGGTGCCCTATGGAACACCTTGTTGTTGGGGTGAATTATATTGAAGGTTTACTTGATGGTGTGTTGGTGGGTTACCTTTTTGATGGGATGAATTGGGAAGGGTTCCTTGTGGTACACCTTGTTGTCGAGGTGAACTATATTGAAGTTTTCTTTGATGGTGCATTGGAGGGTTACCTTGTTAATGGGATGAATTGGGAAGGGTACCATGTGGCACACCTTGTTGTTGGGGTGAACTATATTGAAGGTTTCCCTGATGGTGCATTGGCAAGTTACCTTGTTGATGGGATGAATTGGGAAGGGTACCATGTGGCAAACCTTATTGTTGGGGTGAACTATATCAAAGGTATCCCTGATGGTGCATTGGCAAGTTGCCTTCTTGATGGGATGAATTAGGAAGGGAACCATGTGGCACACCTTCTTGTTGGGGAAAACTATATTGTAGGTTTCCTTGTCGATGGGATGAATTGGGAAGGGTTCCATGTGGCACACCTTGTTGTTGGTACTATTGATTGGAAAGGGGACCATGTGTTCCACCTTGTTGTTGGTATTGTTGATTTAGAAGGGGACTGTAAGACCTTCCTTGTTGTTGGTATTGTTGTGGGAATTATCCTTCTTGATTTTGTATGTTTTGGGAAGGGTCAACATATGAAGTGTTTTGAGGAACGTATTGTTCTGGTGGTACATATTGGGATGGACCTCCTTAATACTGTTGGGCCACTACCACTTGTTCGATTTGAGTTGGTTTTTTATACAAGGGGTTTTCCACTGGTTGATCTTTTCCTTGTGTGAATACGAGCAACATATTTGTGATTTCCAAGGGTTTGGGTATTTCTCTCACCACTAAGTTATCTCTTAAGGGAATGAGATGAGGGTCTTTGATACCTTCTACATTGAAGTCGATAGGAAATTTAGCACCACACTATGCCAATTTGAAAAAAGTAAGTGTTTGGATCTTTTTTGAGGAGTTTTTCCATCAACTTGAGCACCTTGGGATTATTTGAATGTTCAAATAGTTCTTCATCATGGGTAAAAGCACAAAGTTGTGTCACACTTTATAAAGGAAATGGCCAACACTAATACAGTTTTTAAATTTGAATCAATAAAAAGTGGCATATATGTTTTGAATTTTGAAATGATATAAACTAGTAAAATATGTATTTTTTAGTATATTTTATGTTTGTATTTTTTTTAAAAATTAAAAAAATTATTTTAAACTAGTTTTTAATAAATTAAAACTATAATTTAGTTGCTGATAAAATACTAAAAATGAAGTTGCATGGGACGTCAAACTTTTATAGTAATTTTTTTTTTCTTTCAATTTTTTTGTGTGTATTTATAACTTGAAATTTTAGTGTATGGATATTTTTTTTTCTGATTTTGATATATATATATATATATATATAAATGTTAAAATGTGCATGAATAAAAAAATAACTATTTTCCTCAGACTTCAACTTTCATATTAAATATTTATCTAAAATGGAAAAAAAACTATACCATCTTAAAATAGATTCTTTTATCTAGTGCATCATATTTTTTTCAATTTTTTTTAATAAGTTTTAGTATTTTTCCTTGGCATAGTAATCAACCTTATATTTTGTGTTGATAACCTACTTTTAGTAAAAATAAAAAATAAAATATTAAAAATAATTAAACCATTAAAATAAATATATTTTTGAAAACTACACTTATGAATCTACAAAAGGGTATTTTTATATTTTTTTAAAAATGTTATTTGCATTAGTAGGAGTTATTGAAACTTCAAGTTTTTCAAATAATTTTATTTTTTTGGTAAATTGGACTTAAAGTGGTGCTCCATATATTTTCAGCCAACAATTTTAGTTGAAAAAGTTGTGGAAGTATCTAACTTGGCTAGAATGAATCTTACTAGATCATATGTTTGACCAAAATTTATTTTTAGTTAGAAATGCTTAAATTTAGTTGTGCTGACAAGTTGGCTGAAAGTGTGACACAGCTTTGTGCTTTTACCCTCATTTATTTCTTCCTCACTATGCCCCTCCTCTACAACCATATCCTTTGGGTTCTTGTTTTCTCTTTCCATGGCTTCTTGTCTATGGATTACCTCTTCCTCACTAGGTGTTGTGTTGAACATGGGTCTCTTTTGAGTTGTTTCAAGGTCATCTAGCCTATAGCTCGATGGGCCACCTTTGTCATTTGCGATGTTTTCTTGTGGTATGTTGGCATTGGTTTTGTTTGCTTCCATGTTTTTCTATGTTGTGATCTCATAATTGTCATACACAACTGCCAAGCTTTTGTGAATATTTTGTGACTCCTAACTAGGGAAAAGGAATGCTTTTTTTTTTTGGATTTTTTGTTTTAGAGAAAATGAAGTTGTGTTTATTTTTGGGACTTTCTATTAAGTATTTAAATTTGGTTCACCCATTAAAAATCATCTATAAAAGTTTCTTAGCAAGAGTTCCTAGTTGTGGTAGGATTTCATGATGTGTCCCTTGATAAACTTTTGACTACAACACTTCTTTGAAAAAAGAAATATGGACTTTCATTTAAGGATTTTGTTCTTTCCAGAGATCATAAAGGATGGATACCTATTGCCATGCAGGGGATGGTAATATGGGCCTTTTGTATGCGATATCTGCTTTCTCCTCCTATTTATCTAGGATGTTGGTTGCATTTCTCCACTAGTTTGGTGTTTCATTCTTCTCAAATATGAACCTCCTTAAACTACTAATGATATTTGTTTGTTCACCTTCAATGTGTGTGAGACTTGGTTGTAGGATTGGTGTTGTAAGGTTCGATTGTTGGAATGAAGCAACTAGACACCAAATGGTCATAAGGTGACAGTGTTGGTGTTTTTATATGGTTGTTATGAAGCTCAAGACCCTAATGTTTGAGTGTTGTTTTAGAATGACACTATTCTTGGATCTCAAAATGATGGAAGGCCTAGATCGATATTTCACTTCTTCTTCTAGAGGATATGTTGGGGAAAAACTTACTTGAAATAGCCTTGAGGTTCAAGCAACTATTGATATCTTAGAAGTGTGGGTGAGGAAATAATCCAAGTTTTTTTGTTTTAATTTTTATTTCCAAAAATAGGATGGAATGTTGGAAGTGGATGAAGGACTATATGATGTATCTTTGGTTTCCAATTGTTTCATTTTAACAACGATCTTGTAACTAGCTTCAGATCATTTTTCTAATTTCCAATAGAACACAAAGAAAACATGAGGGTTTTTGAGTAAAAGCGACAAATTGTGAGCAAAAGCGGCCAATTTTATCAAGTGCAGTCTGGATTTTGTCAAGTGCGCATAGTTTTGAGAGGAAAGTGCACTCAATTTTTGCAAGTGTGGCTTTTGTATGTATTTTCTTAATGTGGTGAATTACATAGTCAGAAGCGAGCTTTCTAAGCAAGTGTGAGACTATTTTTGGTAAGTGCACTAGGAAATTTTTTTCAAATGCAGCACAAAAAGATCAATTGCAACCACTTTTATAGCAAGTGTGCTGGATTTGTCAAAAGTGGTAGATTTTTATTAATAGCTTTTATGGGACAAAGAGAAAAAGCAAGTTGTTTTTGGAAATTGCGACCAAATTTTGGTTAAGTGGAAAAAATAATAGTAGAAGTAGTCTTTATTCAAATTTGTTTTCCAGTTTCAGTATTTGGCAACAACTTGGATGATTTTTGTAGTTTTTGGATGATTTTGTTTGATCTGTTTCAAGATTTTGGCAAGTGATATCATGCAACACCACAATCCAAACTTGTGTGACCTAAATGTCTATACTTTTAAGTACATTTTCCTCCATGAAATCTCTAGGTTCATAGAGGTAGAAATACTAAAGTTATAGTTTCTAATGTTTACTTTTTCCTAATGCAACTTGAAATGTGAGCCTAGATATCCAAAAACCTTCGAATATATTATTTTACAATATCTTTTAGGAGTGCAAATAGATGGCTTTTTTCAAAGGATTCACACTAAGTCAAAAGGGTTTTCCATTTTAGACCCATGTTAAGTGATTGTTTTGATGTGTTCATTTTGAATTCAAAAATAAAGTTTAATTTTTTCAAAGTAACTGAATAGATCTTTGGAAGTTTTGTGAAGACAAAGTACACCCTAGGTATAGACACTTCTTCCTAGATGGGATTACCTCATGCACCTAATAGATTATTTTACATGTAACGAATGGAGAGGTTTTTACACTCAACCATAAGTCAGACTTGGTAAGTAACTTCTCAAAATCAAAGTTCCAATGCACCACTTCAAAGTATGTTTTGGATAAAAGGGGTGGCTTCTAAAAACATTGGTTCTTATTCATGTTTTAGGATAAATGGTGTCTATACATGTGGTGATTCACTCAATTAAAAGGCCTCCCAACCCTTGTAGGTTTTTACGCATCACACGGATATTGAGGGAGACATTCGTTGGTATAGAGCATTTGCACCATGTGGGTGATAAAATTTCCCCACACCCACAATAATTTATATTGCAGATCAAAACAAAGTACCGCTTGGGTCACCTTTGAGTTCCCCAACACGTGATGTGTCTCAAAAGGTAAGCCCTCTAAAAAGAAATGCTTTGAAGTAAAACAATGTGTGGAACTCAAGATGAATTTCATCACCCAAGATCATCAAAAATGACTGAGGGGAGAGGATAGTCATCTATTTTTCCAAACATGGAATACATAGAATATACTTCATCGCAATGTTATATTTAAGCCCCTCGAACGATGTTGTCCAAAAAAAGTGAAATAAGGTGTACATACTTGAGATAGAAATGATTCTTTTTATATTCCCCAAATTGAAATGTTCTAGATTTTAGACAAGAATATCACAATGCGCAAAACAAGAACTTGATTTGTTCATTTTTAAGCCCAAAACTGAGTGTTTTCTAGATCCTTGTCTTATTTGGTCAACAAAATAAATTGTGCATTCGTCAACAAATTGAAATCGTACGATAAAAAAAAAAAAATAGTCAAAGAAAAACCTATTGAAAGCTTCAAAACATCCATTTTAGAGCACCACTTGAAAGTGTTTGTTTGTGTGGTTCTTTTTAAGCACCAAACGAAGAATTTTCTAACTTAAAAAGCTTGGAAAAGGTTTATTTTAGAGCACCAAAAACCAAAATGTTCATTTGTGGGGTTCTTTTTAAGCACCAAATGAAAGCATTTTGCTAATCTAAAAAGCTTTGAAAATATTCATTTTAGAGCACCAAAATCAAAACGTTTGTTTGTGGGGTTCTTTTTAAGTACCAAATGAAATCATTTTGCTAATCTAAAAAGCTTTGAAAATATTCATTTTACTAGAGCAACAAAATTGAAACATTTGTTTTTGGGGTTCTTTTTAAGCACCAATTTAAGATTTTCTAACTTAGAAAACTTCGAAAACTTAAAATTCTTTGACCGTTCATCTTCCCTATAAAAAATGCGTTAATTATTTTTGGATAAACATTAGTTATACTTCTGTAAATCCTGCATAAACAACAATTATCACCTTTCAAACATACAAATCAAGCACCCATTAGCATTAGAAATTGAAACTTAACTTGTAGATCTCAGACACAAATTAACAAAGAAAATGTAAAGGAAAAATAGTCAATAGTGGCCTCTATCAAAAATCAAAAGTGCAGAAAAAATCAAAAGCACCCTCTATCAGAAAACAAAAGTGCAAGAAAAATTCAAAAGTGTAGAAATAATTGTCAAAGGCACAAAAATAACTGTCAAGTGTGCGCCAAAATTGTGCAGTCAAGTGCAAAAATTTTCCAGAACCTATGCGCAAAGATTTTTCCAAAGCACTTCTGAAACCTGAAACTTCAAATTTAGCTCAGAAAAACATTAGTGCTAAGGACCATGGTCCCACTAGGCATGCTAGAATGTGCAAGGGGGAAATTGGGAAGGTGCAAGAAGATTAGATTGATGATTAGAAACTAATCTAAACAACAAAATGCTAATTGATTTATGCCTATTACTCACAAAATGTAACTATAAAATCAAGAATTCAAGAACGAAATGGACATAAAACAATAACAGTGAATTTGAAATGAAATAGCTTTTCTATCCTGTGTCGAAGTGTATCTATATTGATGTATGTTGCATTGTTCAATTCAATACGAAGCCTCTATTGTGAATGCAAGAGCTTGAAGAATGTGTGTGTGTGTTGATGAAAGATGTGGATTGAAGCTTTTTCCAATGTTGGTTATGATCTTGGTATCACTTCATTTGATAAACCGTATTGATTCTCCGATCCTTTTTTTGTGAAGGAAGAGGTTTAATATATAGAATTTGTGATTTCAAATGAACGCTTGAGATTGTGTAGTAGAATATCTTGATCGATAGTCGAAAGATGTTAAGAGGATTTATATGGGCATAATCTATGCAAATTGATTACGTAATTAGTGTGATTGAAGAATAGATTGATCTGTCAGGAATATAGATTGATCAATCAGGAAATAGATTGATCAATCATGAAATAGATTGATTAGTTAGGAAATAGATTGAGCAATCGGTGGTTCGTAATTTACTCAATCAGGAAAGTGGGTGAGGATAACTGATTAATTGATTTATTTAATTAATTCTTTTTGGAGTTGAATGTGCAAATCAAGTTTTACTTTTGTAAACAAAGTTGCATTTGTTTGGTTTGAATTTTGATGATGTTTTGAATAATTAAATCTCATTATTCAAATTTGGAGGGGAAAGTGATTTAATTACACTATTATATTTTAACAATTTAATCGACTTAGGGAAATAAAGTGAATTAGTGACATAATTAAATAATTAGCGTTGGTTAATTAATCAAGAGGAATAAAGTTAGATTAGTACTTTATTAAATAAATTAAATTTATTTAATTGGTCGAATTTGATGAATAAGTGAACTAATTAAATAATGTCGTATCATTCAATTAATGAAGGAAATTAGGGTTTTGATGCTTTTTATGTGAAATGTAGTGATATTTGATGATAATGATGTTGATGAAGTGAAAATGTCATTTAAAGTGTGTGATAAGTGTTAGGTCAATTTTACATGTCTATAGGTAGAATAATATAATACCTCCTTTGGTATACCAACCAATCCAACAAATGGATGGATGAGGTAATGAAGGACTTCCTAGAGAAAATAGTAGTAGTCATAAGGGAAAAGAGGGCCAAGGAACTCAAGAAAGAAGAATAAATAAGGGATAAAGTCATCTCCATAATTAGTCTAGACATTACTGAAGAGTAGAAGTACAAACTAGCATAGGTACAAGCTCAAGAGCTCCACATGAAACAGAGTGGAAAAAATCATGGAGGAGGATGCAGAGAACATACAAAAAATCTAAAAAGAAACCAATGAGGTCACTTAGAAACTTTATGTAAGGTTATGATGAAAAATAACATGAAAGAAGTAGAAGGGTCCCAACCATTAGAGACCAATCCATCCATAATGGAGAAAGATAAAAGTGAAGATACTAACACTGTAGAGATAGCCAATTCCCCATTTCAACAATCCATGCTATTAATATTTTTTTGGTACTGTAACAATGAAAAATTCAAGTAGTGTCATCACCACAACTTCTCCAAGTCCAATGGTGGACTCACAAGTAGATTTGTCAAGCCTATCCCCATTAGAGAAGATCTAGCTAGGAGACATTTTACACATCACCACAATGGAGTAATTGCTTAATGATCATGTCAATATATTAGAGTAGCTACATGATGCAGTGGAGAAACTATAGAAGGCTATTCCTCACCAACCATAGGACACCTCACTACCCATGCTGCAATAACTCAAATAGTTAGTGGATAGATAACAAAGAGATTTGGCTGCTAGAAAGGACACAATAAGGAAAGAAGCACAAGAGGAGGTGATAAGGAAGAAAATAGAAGAATATACAAAGAAGTATGCAACCACACACTCCAAATTGGAGGAAAATATCAAAACACTAGGGGACATAATTACAAAAGAAAGGGTGATATACCAATTTTGATTATAATGGCTTACAACTATAAAAGGTCTAAAGGATGATCAAATGGAGCAATTGGAGATTTAGATAATGCAAGTGGCACAAACCTACAACCTTCTCTAAGATAAGGATGGCACAATTAGAACCCATGTGGAAACCCTTCATTCTCAGCTACAATAACTACACATCTAGAGGGGGTAGACTAAGGAGTAGATCAAACAGACGAGGGAAAGAACCAGTGCAATCATATGGCACATCTATTAGGGATAATGGGAGAAGCACAAGAAATAGCAAAAAACATTTAAATCCTTAATAGTTTGGTTGACATAGAGACAATAATTATTCAAATTTAGAGCCACACCTCCACTTTGCAATGGACCAAAACATAGTGGGCTAAGTCACTGAGCTACCTCAAAGGGACCTTCCAACATCTCCTCCCCAACTAAGAATCATGTCTTGAGGATACGACATCATTTTAAAAGGGGTGATGATGTTAGCAGGTCAAAGGCATGAATAAATCCAACTGCAAGATATCGCAAAGGGTCCGTGGAGGATGACGAGACATTAGTTATACCTAGGAGTCATGTCCCTTCATTGGAATAAATATATATGTACAATGTAAACCACATGCAAAAATATGGAGGATATATATGAGGAAATGTCTATATGAGAAGATACTAATACCTACCCTTTTTATATAAAATATAATATAATATAAAGAGATGCAAGGATTTATCTATGCATGTGCTATGAATGGATGAATATCTCTTTGTTATTAGTATAGTTTACCTATTATATTCACCTTAATATCATACCACAAATGCTTGTTTCTCTTACTATATCCTCTCGGGTATAAATTGACTACAGAAGAGGTTCTAAGGTATATCTCTAGACTATACTTCCCCATTCTTCTTGCCAACACTTCCATTAGACTTGAGCTAAGTATTATATAGCCACTTATTGTTAACATATTATTTCCCTTGGGCATGCCCACCAATTCCTTAGGCTTTTATTTATCAAAGAGTCATCTTCATTCTATGTAGCTTTCTCCCATTCATATTTCCCCTTAGCCTCATGATAGGTTTGAGGATTATTTGTCTTCATTATAGTGGTCATAAGAGAATAATTAATTTGTTGGGTTTTTTGATAAATTTATTGAAGACTCTTGGTCTTTGGCAAAGGACTAGATTCTTCATCTATATTGGAAGTTTCCATAGAAATTTTATTGGTTTCAAATGTATTGGAAGATTCATCATTAACTATGGTCACTTGTGGAATATGGAAGGATTTTATCATATCTTAAGACCCTTCATTAAACTTGACATCCCTACTTGCAAAGATATCCTCCTCACTAAGATCATGCAATTTGTATACTTTCTTTTGATCATCATAGCCAACAAATATGCACTTGAAAATATTCTTATCAAATTTATTTTCTCTAATCTCATTAGGTATGCAAACAAATGTATATCACATCTAAATACTCTAAAATACTTAACATTTGGTTTCTTACAACTCCATGCTTCTTCAATAGTGATTTTTTGTAAATACATAGTAGGAGATCTATTGAAGACGTGATATGCAATATTGACAGCCTCAACCAAAAGTAAAAAAGGAAGGTCGTTGAATTGTAGCATGCACCATGTCATTTCCACTAAGGTTCAATTCTTCCTTTAAGAAACACCATTTTTTTGGTGAGTGTATTTTGTAGATACTTCTTTATTGATCCCATGATATTCACTAACATATTTGAACTTGTTTATGACATATCCTTCAAAATTATCTATTCTTATTTTCTTGATCTTGTTCCCACTTTAATTTTCCACAAATACTTAAAACATTTTAATTTTTCTAAACACTTCATTTTTTCTTGAGGAAATGGACACAAAATTTCCTTAAAAGAATTAATGAAAGTTAGCATGTACCCAACCCCTCCACTTGATGGGTGATTCATGGGCCCACATAAATCACTATGGATAAGTTCAAGATATTTACCTAACCTCCATGTAGTTGCTTCAACCTTTTCCCTTTGGTTTTTCTCATCCATCCATCTTATATACACATTTGTGTTAGTTGTTATCCAAGGTGGTCCATAAATCATATTCATCTTTGAAAAATGTATATCAAACATTGATAGTTTAACTGACCAAATATTTGATTCCATAACTCATTTGTGGAGGATACTATAGTAATTTTTAAGTTTTCTTACGAATAGATGCTAAAAAATTATAGATTCCATCACTCTCAATTCATGTAGCCACAGTTTTGAATCCATCAATAGTATTCTTAATTAGACACTTATCTAAATACAATTCCACCTTATAACCAAGTTGAGTTACTTGATGTACTAAGATTTTGTTTTTAAGCTTAGGTAAAATATTCACATCTATTACTTCCAACTCACTACCATCATGTCTTTCCATTGAAACCAAATGTATTCCTTGAATTTCATGTAAACTATCACCTCCAAGAATAACTTTGCACCTTTCACTTCTTCTAAAGAACTAAGGAATTGTTTTAATGTGTCATATGTTGGTTGGCTCTTGAATCAATATACCATGTGATATTTGAATTTTTTGAGTAGCTAAAGAGGTTGTTAATATATCATGATCACCCTCTTCTTCTACAAAATTTCATTTCCTTCTTTGATAATATTTTATTTTCCACCTATATTCGATTTCCTAGGACATTTTTCACTTTTATCCCATTCTTGTCCACAAATATATCATGTGATATAGATTTTTTTTAGATTTATCTTTGTGATTTCTCCATTTATTTTGTGTCTTTTAAAAACAATGCCTATGTTGATTAACCCTTGACTGATTCCATTTCCTTTCATTTTCCCATGCCAACTTCCTTGATTTTATCTTTGATTTTGATATGATTTAATTTCATTATAATTCTTATATTTTCCTCTAGCCATAAATTCTCAAGAACTCTTTCTAGACTCACATATGATCATTTTAAGCCTATCATCTTCATTTAACAAAGCCCCATACACTTTTTCTAGTGTGATATTCTCAAAATATCCAATTAGCTCTAATGTGTGAATGAAGTTATGGTACTCATCTAGAAGACTTTCAATTAAAAAAATTACAATTTAAAATTTTTCATATTCAACCTTCATCATTGCACTTTGATTTCTTAATTTATTCAATTTTGCAATATAATCATTCATGCTATCTCCCCCTTTATTTTTAAAACTTCTAGTTTGTTGGTTCTTTCATATATTTTTTGTAAAATTTTCCCATATTTTCTTTGTTGTTTTTAGACCTTGAACATGAGGTCTAATCCTTGAACTGATTTGTCATAAAATTGTATCTTATTCATTCCTATCCATTTTACCGTGAATATTTCATACTTTCTTTCATCTATGGGTTTATTTTCTTTTGCTATCTCCCATAAACCTTTCATTTATAGAATCAATTTCATCTCACATTTCTAATTTGCATAATTAGAACTATCTAATTTTGTACTAGCTACAATATTAGAGATTTCGTATGAAGCTATAGAAAAAATAAAATAAACTTCCAAACCACACAAACACAAAGGCTTAAAAATGAGGCCCCTGCCAGCACACAATAAAATTTTATATTATCATTCCTTGATGTTAGCCTTCTTATGAACCAAGGAAACAAGGAATCTTGAAAATTTTGTGACTTAAAAATTTATGATCTAAAAAATTGCACATAGTTTCAATCTGAAAATCTCACAACACTATTGTCATGGATTGTGGAACTTCATGCTATTAATAATGAGAGTTTCATCAAACTCTTAGCTTCAACAAGAATTATCAAACATGTCATTTCCATCTTCCACTTTCTTCATAAATTTACATGAACACTTCACACTATGTGAATGCATAGTTTTTGACTTTCACTTTTGATAGGATACACTATTGCAATGGCTAGTGCAAAAATAAGGAGCTAGAAAAAGAAACAAGAACGCCTTGAAAGAATGAAAAACTCATTCTTGAGGATTATAACTCAAATAGCCCTACAAAAGGAGTGAGAAATTATAACCAACTTAGTATCCATAATGAAAAATTCAATATTCTATATAGGCCCAACTAATAATAAAAATAGGGGCGGTGGACCTAGCTTGATTGGCTAAAGCATCCTGTTGCAGGCAAGAGGTCATGAGGTCTAGTCTCCCCACCATCCTCGTAAAAAAATTTACCAGGTGCACTATAGTTTATAGGGGAACAAATACCTGACTCATTCCTGTAGTCTAAAAAAAAAGACTAATAATAAAAATAAAATAATAGAAAATAATAGCAATGATAAACAAAATCATTTAATATCAAAGCCAAATTAGGTTAGGAGTCCCAAGCATTTTATAGAGTGGCATAAGGGGGAGTGTTTGGTAATAATTCACACTCAAGATGTATTGGGTGGTAGAACACTCCAGCAATGAATGAAAGCTCTTAGCTTTAAATCCTAACTGATTAATGAAAAATCAACAAAAGCTATGATCCTTTTGAGGTGGCAACCTATATCTCTAAAATTTTCGTTAGCAACTGACTTACATCAACTGCAAATCTCTTTCCTAGACTAGCAACTATTTTCATTGATTGCAACCTTTATGAATCTTGAGATCTCTTCTAAAACCAATGAATGCAATTTAAAAGGAACATCATGAATTTAATTTACTTTTGCTATCAAGATTCAACTCTATAGTTTTTTAGTTTCTTGAGTTTGTCAGTGTGGTTCTTGAGTCAAACTCATTGACCCATGTTTCAACTACTCATGAAACATGGGTCAATGAGTTTGACTCAAGAACCACTCATGTGAACCACTACTCATGAAACATGGGTCAATGAGTTTGACTCAAAGACCACACAGTTGAATCCTGATAACAGTATCATAATTTTACATGCGGTGGAAAATACCTCCTACTTATCAACTCTAATGTTGCTTCTTTCTACTCCATTGTGCTATGCTGCTTCAGGACTCTGCACCTCCACCTCAAAAGCTCATTCAGCAACAAATTTCTTCAACTACAAGCCCCCACGAACATCAGAGATTTTCAGACAGCTACTACACTTGAATAAGGAGACCTATCAAACGTAGCGAGTCTCAGCCAGGCTCTGATACCATGAGAAAATATATATATATATATACGTTGAGATATAAAACAAAGCAGAACTATGCGAATTGGAGCACACGGAGATCCCTTTATCGCATTACATTAATAGACAAATACATCATAAATTCTACATATATTGTAGCATATCTAGTAAGTTTAGGCATTTATGATGGATAAGTGAATGAGAGCGGCGTGGACGGCGGCTGGTCTGTGCCGACAGACTTGCTTGTATACTAAATTTATTTATTCTAACACCAAGATGGTGGGATTCGAAGATTGTCTCGCTCTGATGAGATTCAAGCATGTTGGTGAGGCCTGATTCCTTGGTTTTGTAAGATTACAAAAGACCATATCCCTGTAAGAATGTGCTTAGAGAACTAGCAATGCTGTAATCGGCCATGGGAATAAATTCTTTATTAACATTGCCCGGTTAGTATTAAGGCAAAATTTACATGTATAGTCCAGACTATGTGTATGAGCTTGGAGACATTGGCCAGCTTCATCTGGCTTAGAGCAACTGTTATGCAGCCTGTCAACAAGAAGTTGTAAACTATAATTAGGAATAGATGAATGTGCTGCTTTCTTGCTTTGCAGTTAGATAAATTCAGACTGCCTCATGTTGTAAATTACAAGTTAGTTGGCTTCTTATCTCCCAATCACCATGACCAGATACTTATTCTGTTTTCTTACTACGGTTTTGAGAACACTCTTGGTTGTAAATTAGAATGTTTTGTTCTTTTCTTGTTTTAGCCTTTGTTTTAAAATTGCACTGTCGAATGTTGAAGGCTTTGATATTTGACTTGCTTTACTTAGAAGGGTGCGCGGTCTATTCTGTTACTGGTTTTCAATTCTTTTTTACAAAACTATCCTTCCAGCTGCGAAGATCCAATTGCTTGTAAAGACAAGGACATACACAATCAATCAAAAAAAAAAACAAGAAAAAAAATTTCATTGGCGCCTATTAGATTGCAGTGCCTATAAAGTTTAAAACCATTACAAAAGAACAGAGAGAACAGAATTTTATCGGTTCTCTTCTAATATAACATTGGCAAATGCACTTCATCTGTTTAATTTACCCCTCCTCGTGACAGCTTACGTTTCTTGATGACTACAACAAGCTGTCACTGCAAACAATCCTTGCAACATTTTGCAGGATCCATTAATACACCATACCTTTTCATCTCAAAGAATACTTCTTCTCTTTCTTCGATAAAACAAGCCTCTTAACAAATAAATAGTTAAAACAATTCACATAGTAAGAAAATGCAGAATTTACGACGACATATGAGATATTTCAAAAGATGTTATCAAGCTGTGCATTCATTACATTATTTACATGAGTGGATAAGGTGTGACCCTTCTATGAAATCATGTCACCAAATACAAACAGATTCCATAGCTTTTACAAGTTTACTAGTACATTTATTGGGCAGGTCTCTTACAGAGCCTTGATATTTGTCGAAGTATTACCAATTCTGGTGATCTCTATGCCTTTGCCGATGGGCAGAGTGGTAGATTGGGCGCCCAGCTTCCTCTTAAAGCCCTTCGGAAACGCAAAGGTGGCTTTCCTATCAAACAAATTATTAGCAATCACAATCGCCCGAGTGGGGTTTACATTCAAGTGCCTAAATAGTCCTCCATAGTCTTCTATCTTGCAGTCAATAACAGAAAAATCTATATTTTTGTAAACGGGAAGTAACTGTTGGGCATCTCCTATAACAAATTCGGTAGTATCTTCCAAGCCCAGTTCCTTCATAGTCTTCTGCAGCTCCGCTAGAGTTTCATCCTCTTGTAAAATGCAGACAAGACGGCCCCCAGTGTGGCGAGCAGCAGCTGCAAGTCCAACTGTGGAGGCTGTTGCACAAGAGCACACTTCTACAATAAGCTGTGCATTCATTCCCGCTGCCAAAGCTGATATGAGTTCGCTGCTCTGGGGTTCAGAATTCTCCAAGCATGTGGATTTTATTTTTGTCCTCTGAAAATAACAAGCTAGTAAGGTTAGACTGATATTTTTTGAGGAGGATAAACATTATGTCACAATTTGTCTCATGGTATTGAATTCACAAGTTCGTTTGGGATTCAAGACTTTGGCCTTAACTAATTGGGTTTTTGTACTGACAAAATTTGATCTCTGATAGATTCTTTGTTCGCAAATTGTCTAATTTTCAGAGCACCATGATCAATACTGAATTGCCAGACCACATGACTACAATATACAATATTACATTAGGATTATATATATTCAATTCAAAGGATAAACTGTAACATGAGAACTTACCAGTTTTATAGTATCAAGATATGCATTGATTGCACTTTCTGGATGCCAGCCCATTATGAAACCTTTTTCTTACAACTCTTCTGACGCTCAAGTTGCAGAGTTCTATAAATGCTTTTCAAGGATAGTCAATAGAACGAACTTCTCAGAATGCCCGATTTTTCAAAACAGGGCTAATATACATTTGATATACAGGTTCTGGATACCTAACGTGATAGAAAATATGAGAGGATTCGGTGGAATTTGGAAGTAAGATGATAGATTACGGCACGAGTTAGAACGACATAAAGGATTATATAATAGCATACAGAAAAGAACCTTTACCTAGAATTCATAAAGAAATATGAAGAGATAAGCTTAAACCTTTCTTATAATTTATCCGTTATATGAAAAGGTTTCAGCCGCCCTACCACTAAATAGACCAGAAGAATGAGAAATAGAATAAAATAAAAACATTTGAGATTACGACTGATATTCCTAAACATGAGTTTTGTTCCAAGAACCGAATGATTATCTTATACAAAATGGAATATTTGGTAGACATTTGTTTTTATTTTTTGCGGTAATGGTTTAGTAGGTGGCTGTTTGAACATGTGAGCGTGAAATTTGATGGTCAGCTATGGCATTGTTGCCATTTTATCAAACTCCCTACACTTTTGTATTCAGCTATTTAATTTGTAGTACAAAGAAAAATGGAGACACCATTTTTTGATGAATATTTATATTATCTCATGGTTATAAAATTGGATTAGAGGGAATTATTTATGAATTTGTAAATAGGAGGGAAAATTGATTATTAAATATATATAATAAATATTAAAAATATAAAATTATATATAAAAAATTATAATTAGAATAAAAATGATGTTATTCTTTAAGTTTATAATGTTTAGATATTTTTATGAATAATTTTATATAATTTTTTAAATTAACTAAAACTATAATAGAATAATATGAAGAAAAAAAAACAAGTGGTAAAGAAACACATCTTCAAAGTCTATACAAGGTTAAGTACAAATCAAAGATAAGAGTTCAAAGGGTAAAGACGAAACATAATGTAAACATAATTAAATAGGTAAATGACCATCATAAAGAGGGGAACCTTTATCATTATGTTTTCCTCAAACATCATTGAGGATAGGATTATCATCAATCAACTTCTAGCTAGTCAAAGCCCCTCTCTCTCTCTCGAGTCTCCTCTAAAAGTTGTTGAACATGAACTAGGATAGCCAAGTCTAGTCAAGGAAACTTAGCATAGTTTGGCTAACCAAGAGAGTAATGCTCATGAAAGTCACAAAAGGTGGTTTTGAAGGTTGAGAACAATAGTGTGTAGCATTATTTCTATTTTCCAAGGGCTAAAAGCCATAATATTGGGAATTGTATTGTCTTTTGACAAGCTAGCTACAGCCTTGTTGACACCCTTGATGAGGAGAAAAGGTGGGAGGGAAAGTCTAGCAATAGTGAACAAAGCATTATCCCAATGATCCAAAAGCTCTTGCAAAAATGTCACTTCAAGTGTAATTTAACTAGTTTGTATTTGAATTCATATAAGAAAGTTAAAGAAAATTGTAGCCTTAGTGTACAAAGAGAAATGAATATCAAATAGAAATATTGAAAAAAGAATTGCATTTATATCTTTCCAAGTGCTAAAAATAATTTTCACCTTAAAAGCATGTCAAATGTATATACTTGAAAGGGAGACAAGGATAGTCCCCTAAAAATACCATATCCAATCAAAAAGTAGTATGCCTAAATGGATCAAAAAAATCATTAATCAAATTACAAGTTTCTTGAACTCTAGTGCAAAACAAAAAAAAAAATGATGAATTAAGTGAGAACCAAGCAGAAGACCTTGTTAAAGCATGTACTAGAGAAAATGAATAAATTTAGGTTCAAGAATAGCCAAGCAATGCCAAGTACTAAGAGAAGATTGAACTTGCTAATGATGGTTCAACTAACTATCCATAAAAAGATGTGGAGAAATCCATAGATATTATTTATGAGGTTTATAATTACAAAATGGTGTATGAGGATAAGTCTAGAGAGTCTTTAAGATTTTTTTTAGTCCTTAAATAAGAGACTCTTGATACCACCCAAGAAGAATAATTAACATAAAGGGAAGCCAATATTTTATACCAAATCTAAATTTTATATGTGAAAGAGAGAGGTTTGGTAATCTACTACCTAGTTGATCTTTTTCTCAATCTTAATAATAAAAAAATGCATACCCAAAAAAAAAAAAAAAATCTTTAAAAAATGACTAATAAATAAAATACACCCCATGATTGATCCATCTCCAACCAAAATTATTTAAATAGCTTGACTTTGGAAGAACTACCTCTAAAAGGCTACATCTAGCACTGAGACTTTTGCCATTGGATGGCCAAACAAAAGGCCTGGCAGAAAGTATCGAAACAACGAATAACTTGTTTAACATTATTGTCAGTCTCAATGAGGTGAGCAATCAATCATCAGCGAAAACACCATTAACCAACTAGTTAGAAGAAATAGGAAATCAATCATCTTAACGAGAGTTTGATAAACTGTATGGGTGAATAAATAAAGTATGAAGAGAGCAAGAGGATAGACCATAGGGTTTAGATTATTTAGCAATAATAGCAATACAAGATAAGACATCGACAAACAACATCTACATAGAATGAATAAAGTAACAAGATATGGATTGATTGCAGTCTATGGATGCCTGCCCATAAAGAAGCCTTTTCCTTACAACTCTTCTAACTCTCAAGGTGATGAGTTTTATAAACGTTTCAAGGATAGTCAATAGAAGGAACTTCTCAGAATGCCCGATTTCGCAAAACAAGGCCAATATACATTTAAGACACAAGTTCCAGATGCTTCACGTAATAGAAAATATGAGAGGATTCGGATGCAGGAAGATGACAGAATACGGCATGCTAAGACCTCCCTAGACCCTTCGCCCTAGTTAAAACAACATGAAAGATTATAGAATGGCATACAGAAAACAAATGTTCCCTACAATTCGTAAAGAAATATGATGAAGAGATAAGCTCAGACCTTTTCTATAATTTATCCGTTATGTGAAAGGTTTTCAGCCGCCCTACCACTTAATAAACCAGAAGAATGAGAAATAGAATAAAATAATAATATTTGAGATGACGACTGATATTCCCAAACATAAATTGTTTTTGAAGAATCTAATGATTATATTATGCAAAACGGAATATTTGGTAGCCATTTGTTTTGTTTTTAATTTTAGACGGTACTGGTCCAGTGGGCGGCTATTTCCACACGTGAACTTGAAATTTGATGATCAACTATACCAGTCCTGCTATTTTAGCGGGCGCATTTTAGCACAACTCCCAACACATTTATAATCAGCTATTCATTCTTTAATACAAAGAAAAATGGAGGCGGCCACCATTTATTTCAATCATTTTTCGTGTATATTTCTATCTTTATTACGTATAAATAATGTGATGAATTATCTCATGGTTATAAAACTTGGATTATTGTGAATTATTTATGAATAATTTATAATTAAGTCAATTATTTGAGGATTTCATAAATTAGGGAGAGGGGGGGAGAGAGTTGATTTTTTTAGAGAGATCAAATTGATTTTTAATATTTTTCTTATGGTGAATTATTATGAAGAAAACAATTATCATTGCTCTTTACATGATCTGAAGTCAAGCAAGAATATGAAAAAGGGTATACAACCCCTCGATAATCTCTTGTAGCCTCTTTATTTGACCCGACATGAAGAATTTATCATAATGAGCTAAAAAAATATGTTTTCATATTATTTCTTCCAAGTCCCTTGTGCATCAATGTTATGGCTTGATTCATGTCTTCAATTTTTTACCAATGGCAATACATATTACATCACGAACTAGGCCATTTTTTTATCTTTCCTCAAAGTTGACAGAGTGTTGATAGCCTCGACTTGGCTTTTCGGGACGATGAATCTTTTCCACCATAGATCCAACCCATTCAATGGTGTTGAATGTTTTGACTACGTTATAGAGAAAATTCTCCATCAACATAGTGTTATGGATGTGAGCCTATTGCATATGCCTTTCACATATCATCACTCATATGGTTTCTTGTTCTACCTCAAACTAGATCTTGAATGAATTCTTTAGTTGTTCTTTGATACTCATATGTGCACAGTTGCATTCACAACTTGGGAAAGTTTCCAATCTTTCTACCATTGTTTTTATTTCTTGTTGTTCTTTGGTATTAGGTTACTTATGTCGCATCTTTTTTGGATGAAAGATGGGATTTCACAAGGATTTGTATCAACCTCAGTTAGTGGGATAATTATCCCTCATATCATTTTTGTGCCTTGTCAAGATCGGCGATCATGAATTTTATCAAAATATTCTAGGCTCATGATTTTCTTTACTAGAACTTTAGTTTTTGTGAGTTTCCCTTGAGTTATTTTGGGCATGCTCAACTCTTGTTGATACTATAATAATGATATTTTTTAGGTTATTGGATATTTTAACATTATTTTTTGCTCAATCACCCAATTTGATAGGTAGTTTTTTGTTGTATTTTCTTCTCTATATATGTGCCTTAATATGTATTCCCCTAATTTTTCTAGAAGCATGTGTTTTTTTATTTTCCCACATCAATAGTCTCCAACTTAGCACCTTCTTCATATCTATAGCATGAACTATAACTAGTGAGTCCCCTTCAATGTCTATGGAATTTAATTCCAAAATAGCACACATTTTTAGGCCTGTGTGGAGACCAATGAACTCAACCACATTGTTGGATCCATTCTGCAAAACTTTTGATAGCATCATCCTAATACATATTTCAATTGTCATCCCAAATTATCGATCAAGCACTTGAATGCCTAGGTTCCCCATCACAACCCCTTCAAACTTGAGTTTTGAACATCCACAAGGGGGGGGGATTTCACTATAAAAATTTTCATTTATTCTTCTCAAAGACTTTACAACCACTATAGGTTGTGGGAGCTTCTAGTAGTGGTGAAGTGGAAAGGATGTTGTTATCCCAAAGGTAGAAGGTCCACTTCTTGTTCTTGATCTCTTGTGTTCTATAATTTTTATATTGCAACCTCAATTTTTTTTTATCAACTATAATGTTGGTATGGCCTTATCTTTGGAAAATTATGCATTCCTTTCTTTCTATATGTGCCATATGATCATGGTGAATGTAGTCATCCATAGTCTAGCCTATCACAAGCCTTTATGTAATCTTGGCCAACTTTGGAATAGGGATGTGATTGATGATGGTAGAAGACCTTTTCATCATAGTTTGCTTATGAAATAGGAACTACATTTGATAGTTGTATTACATTGTAGTAATAAGTGGTCTATGTTTTATTCATGTTTCTTATATAATGGACAATAGTGAGGCCTTGCAAAACTAAGTTTAATGAGACAATCTTTTGTGAGTATTCTATTGCGAAGGGTACCCCAAGCAAGTGTTCATGCTTTAGGAAAAATATTGGATAGTTATTTGATTGGGTCTCCCTATCCTATATTTCATATCCTAGTTTTGTTGGGTACTTTCTGGATGACTCCGCAGCAAGGTAGTTCATCATCCTTTTCTGATAATAGTATCTTCCTCATTGAGATCTCTCCTTGAATTATATAGTTAATCTAAGTAGAGATGAACTCAAATGATTTCCATGTATATGCCACTTCGCCTCTTATGTTGGATATGTTCATATAATACCTTAGTTTTTCCGTGTATCTCCCTATGATTGTTTCAATGTGTTCTTCAATGTCTAGGGTGTCCACCATAGGAATGTACCCATTCCTTAAGTCATGCCAGAATGAGGTAGTCGCACCATTGTTAATTCTCTAAGTTAGGTGATATGTTATTAGTGGCCTATATTTTATCATGAAATTCAATATTTGTAAGTCATTTGGGGGACTAGAAATTGTAAGTATTGGCTTCAAGTCAATGATGTCTAGGTATTTCTTCTTAAGGATTCTACACCATAATGAATTGTAGTTTTCAAACATTTTCCACAATAATTTCCCCCAAAGCTATTTTTATGTATGTCATTGATGACCACCCCTCTTAATGGATTATCTTGTTTAAATTTCTCCTGTGCAATGAGAAGAATGTACTTTGTGTCATTTGATCCCTCCCACATAAATCTTATTTATATATTATTGAATTCTTTCACTACCTTGGTTATTAGTGTTACATAAATAGATGTTGTTGCACCAAAAGATCAACTTGCTAATGTCTGATACAACCGCTAGAGTTAATGAATCCACAAGAGGCGATTAAGCCATGTCACGAACCTAAGCGCTACACTGCACAACACAAGGAGACCAAGGGTGCACACCTTGCAACAATCCCCCAACACAAGCAAGGGGTTCAAACCAGTGACCTAGGCTCTGATACCAATTGTTACATAGACAGTTGTTGTTGCACCAAAAGATCAACCTATTAGTGTCTGATACAACGACCAAAGTTAATGAATCCACGAGGGGTGGTTAAGCCATGCCACGAACCTGACTGCTACACTGCACAACACAAGGAGACCAAGGGCACACACCTTGCAATAGTCAAATCTAGAAAAAGAGAGCATTTATATTGGGATGGTTGCAAGAACCACTTTAATCATAGTGATTCTTCCCACTAGAGTCAACCAATGACCCTTCCATGAATTGAATTTTTCTTAAATATTTCATTTTTCCCAACCAGAGGCTAGACTTGACCACCCCTTTGAATAGTGGTAGGTTCAGATACTAACTTGGAAGTGATTCTATGGCATAGATGAGCTTGGAATAAATTCTATATTAGATGGGTTTTTTGTATTGAAGAAAAATACCCATGATTTATCATTGTTTATGAATTTCCTAGAACACTTCATGTATATTCATCCAACATTGCTTTAATGATCTATTTTTCCCCAATCATAGGTATACCATAGAATAGAGTGTCATCGACAAATATTTGGTATGATATTGGTGGTACTTAAATAGTAATTGTGATCCCCTTCCATTCTCCTATTGCAACATTTTGTGTCATCTAGTTGCTTAGAGAGTCATCCATAATAAATAATCGTAATGGAGAGAGGTGGTATCCATGCTTCGTTCCCTGAGTCCCTTCAAAGAGCTCGCATGGAGATCAATTGATTAGAGTGGAATATCACCAAGATGAAATACATGCAAAAATACATAAATTGAGCCACTTTTTATCATGTTGGAGTCCAAAGAGAATCTTTTCTTCTTCTTCTTCAAAAGAAAAAAGATAGCTCCCAAAATTTGCATACCCTCCTCTTTTTCCTTCTTTTTAATGCCACATGCCCCATGTCTATACATAAACAAATCATTATAAAAATAAGAAAGATTTCATATACTAAGATTTGAATTCAAATAAGAGGTTCTTGAAAATAAAGAATACAATTGAGGTTAGGTGGATGGCCAATTCTAAAGCTATGTTACAAGAGGTGCTTTTAAAATGTCAACTATTCTAAATGTTCTCTAGACATCAACAGTTTGAATGGAGGTTAAAATGGATAAAGAAAAAAACAAAAAAAGAAATTATACAAATTGTAAGTATAAACACATGACTCATTTGGACTGAAAAGATATTGAGATACCTCAGCATCATTGTGTAGTGAAAACATAAAAACACTTTAATAAATTATATGTGATAATTATATATATAAGTATAAAAAATTAACTTTTATAAATTATTTATGAGTAATTATAATAAGATTCTAATTTAATTAATTAGAATCAATTAATGATAATATATTTCATTATATTTATAATTATAAAAATTAACTTTTATAAATTATTTACGAGTAATTATAATAAGATTCTAATTTAATTAACTAGACTCAATTAATGATAATATTTTCCTTCATTATATCATCTTTGTTCAATTCTTATAACTAAATAATCCAATTATTTCTATTAACAAATAACACCATCTATAAAAACACAATCCATAATTACGTCGATAGACCGTAACTCTACAATGACAACACAACATATAGGTGGTCAGCAAGTTCATGAAAGAAAAACAAAAGTCTACATTCTATTTTCACATACAATAATTTTTATTGATTTTTTCTATTTAAATAGACAAATATCACAAAATTCTATTTTTATTGTTTAATTAAATAATTTTTTATTTTTTCTTTCTAATAAATCAGTTAATGATTTTTTATTTATTTTAAATTTGCTTAAGTATTAGCACGGCCCTGAATGCGTAACAGAAGAGAATGACCTCATCTGTCGTCATTCATGGTACTCCCATTCGAGAGTTTATTGCGTTTTAGCCCTTCCAAAAACTGAAGTTTCCAGCTTTTATTGGTGTTTTGTTCTCCGACTTGTATACCAAACATTTTCCATCATGTTTTGACTGGCGTGGTTGTAACCTCAATTTTCGTGCACACGGGTATTCTAATTCAACGACCATAATGACGTGTGGGCCAATGACTTAAGATAAGATTGTGACATGTTCTTATTAAAATTCATATATTCTAGAACGTTATAGATAAACACTAAGTAGCCTAGTGGAATAACAAATGATGCTAAAACCATTCATCTATACTAGTGTACGACAAGCAAGGAGCTTACGCGAAAGATTCCCACTAATAATAAACTAGGTGTAAAATACGAGCACATTTTGGATTGAGAACGAAGGTTGGGCTATCTGCAAGGACATTTTGATAAATAAATTAGATGTTCTTTCTCACCTAGATTAGTTATTCCACGAAGGACCAATCAACTTGATATGCTCCTCGAGCCAATAAGTCATTGACACTTCAATCTAAATGTATTTAAAAGGTTCACACAATTCTATTATCTTTATATTTGAAAAAGATCTATTAATTTGACAAATCTTCGTTAAGATCCATGGTCAAGGTTCAAATGCAAGAGATAAGATTCATTAAGACCATTCTAATTACAATGTGATATGTAGACCATACATTGTCCATCTGTAGTCTATTTTAAAGCAATGAATGCCTTGTTCCTACTAATATAATCAACACTAATCAACATTGTAGGGCCCTACTTTGAAATGCAAATTGAAACATAACATTTTCTTTGTTCCTTTGAATTTCATTATTTTATTTTTGTGTCTATCTTTAACTATTGATTTCGTAAATATATTTTCTCAACGGATCTCTAGTTGTACTCTTACAGTTAAGGGCTAGGTTCATAGTCTAAGGTTAAATTGAAAATTAAAATCAACATTGAAGGCTCATAGTTTATAAGAAATTCATCATGAAATTTGTAGTTTATATTTAAGTTAGATCTCATAATCTCATTTGTAAGTTAGAATTTGTATTCTAAAATTGAGAATAATAGGCATATTCACAAATTCAAAACTCTTTAAAATTAATAGTCTATGAGCTTGTAGTGAAATAATTATTCACATTCATAGTAAGTGAATTCAACAAATGTTTTTTTTTGGGCGCTAGCTCGATTGGCTAAAGCATCCTATTGTAGGCAAGAGGTCTAGTCTCCTCCCAAACTCATGGTACCGGAGGGTGTATCACGCCAACGCCATCGGTCACGTGAAAAAGGTTTACCAGACGCACTGCAATTTATAGGGGGACGGATACCCGACCAATTATTGTAGTCTAAAAAAAATTCAACAAATGTTTTATATCATGTGTAATGATTAAATTTCTTATATTGAAGATCATTTATTCTAGTTAATAATCTCATTGTGAACAAACGATTTAACAAAATTGTGCAAGATCTAATGGTAGGGGCTTTAATGCTTGAGGTAAGTTGTATGGAGGTGAGCATTAACATTTAATCCCTACAATGACATGTGGCTTTAAATAGCATCTTCATCACATAAATATCTAAAGTACGTGCTAATATAACAAAATTCTTCTATTCAAAATTTTCAAGTATAGGTTCCAACCTTTCATTGGTTATGTTATGTTATAGTCCATATTGTATTTGTAATTTTACTCTTTGACCAATAAAATAGAATAAAATATGGTTTTATTTCATTTTACTTAACTTTGGTGTACACTTTAATTAAGCTAAATCAAGGGCTTATTCATGCCCATAATTTTAAATAGTGTTTTGATCCTATCACTCAACAAAATAAGTTTGAGTGAAGCATTCAATGCACTATATAGGTTGTATAACATTTAATAATAGTTTTTTAACCAACAAATGACACATATGACTCTCACTAAAAATTGTAGATATAAAGTCATTGGGAAATTGTTATGACATGGAGAACCACATAAACTAGTGCCAATAGTCCTGCTAATAAGTAGTTAGTAACACCTAGGTTATAGAAGACAATTTTAGTTGTATAGAGAATGAAAAACACAAGTCAACAGAAAAAAATAACAAGAATTACATTCAAAGGAAGCATCTTTAATTATGATCTAGTTGAAAATTGTGTAAAGGTTCCTTAAGCCAAATGAATGAAGTTTAAATGCACAAAATAAGTTTTACACATTTTACCAACACCATTCCACTATAAGTATCACACATTTTCTTTCAAACTCAATAGGTGTGGGAATCCAAACTAAATAATTAAACCAAGAAAAAATAAAAGAGGTTGCATGTAGACTAAATAATCTAAAGGAATTGAATAAAAAAGATTGACATACCAAAGGCAAGGAAGTATAGAAAAAAGGATTCAATGAGGTATGCAAGGCATTTCACATATTAAAAATAGGGAATTATCCATTAAATGCATAAAGAAATCATAAGGGAGGGCACAAACCATGGTTTGATATTGAGTCATAATGTGTATAGACATGAAATGTTAACTAATTTAGGACACACATGAGAAAAAATTTCAATCCCACCAAAAAACATAATAACTCTAGAATAAACATGAGCATTGGTTAAAAATGATCAATGAAGATTACACATGTCAAAACCCACTTTAACCAAGGTCAATAAGTGTAATATTTCAAGAAAACACATAAAAAAATTCAAATGAATCCATAATCTCATTTTCATTGAAAGACACATAAAATAATTTCGTTGATCCTTTATTAAACTATTCCATGTCATATCCATACCTTTACCTCTCTCAACCATTAACAATGAAATTATTGAGTTCCTTCTTGATTTCGATCAAAACTAGTGCAAGTGCACAAAATAAATTACATAAGAACTTAAATGCACCTATATTATCAAATAAAAATATTGTCCTATGACATAAATTAGGATAATCAAACTAGATCTAATGGTTAAGATCAAACACATTAGTCAATTTGCACATGATTTAATAAAGTCATTTAAGCCTAAGAATGACATGTTGATTCATATTATGCCCAATGCTTCATTGCATTGAATTCCTTCATTACAATGAGTTATTGTATAATTAATATTTCAATTAAGAAATAAATTTAATACTTCAATATAAAAAATTAATAATTTTATGAAATCTAGGACACACTAGACAATCAAGGTCTATTCACCTTTAAATCTATTGTGTTAGGACATTAGTTAACACGTACATTGAAAGGTGGTTCAATCACCTATTAGCCCAAGGTGAATGAAATTATAAAATGTAACAAGTTTAGACAACATTACAAACATTAGATCATTAGGTTATAATTAAAGATATGGGAGGCCTCTCAACCTAACGTGTGTGATGTAAGGGAGTAGTTGTTGATGAACATTATACTATAATGAAAACAATGAGTTGCATATCACAAATGATAAAATTCAATAAGTAAATATATCAAAAGTACAAGGGTTCAATTTTAAAAAATGAGATATGAAATAGAAACATAGGATTTGTGTGAACAACACAAACATAGAGGAAAGTCTAAGGGAGCTTGCAATCCATATTCTAGCTAAATTTGATTTTTTTATTAAGATTTTTACCATTGAATTTTCTAAGCATCTTTGTACCCTCCAATAAAAATTTCATTACACTCCAACTCTTATTTATATATATTTTTACATTTGTTATTTATAAATTATGTGATGCTTTATCTTATTATTATAAAATGTAGATTCTACCAAATTATTTATGAAAGATTTTATTTAATATATTAATAATTATAATAGATTTTACTAGATAAACTTTAAATATATAAACATAACAATTGTTAAATAAATATAAAATTATATAAAATTATAAATGAAAATATTATTAATATAATAATTAAAAAGTTAAATTAAATATATAATAGTCTAGATAAAATTAAAATATGTATTATTTAAAAATATTTCATATTTCTCACATTAATCATCAAATTAAGAAAATAAAAAAAATATTATATCTTTACAATTTTATTATATAACAAAAACAAAAACCAATCTTTATAATTAAAAAAAATCAAATTATATATATTTTTATCTATCACTATTTCTAAATTATTTATTAAAAAGATTAGGCCTTTAACTTTTTTCTAAATTTTCTTAAAAAATTCTAAATAGATAGCCTAGATTAACAAAAACAAAACAAAGAAGATTCCAGCTTTTATTTCATGGTCTTTTGTCCTCTGAGTTGTATGTGAAACCTTTTCCGTCTATGTCCTTCTGGTGCGCACGAGTATTCGAATTCAACGACCATAGTTATGTGGGGCCCAAAGAGTTGCTGAGATTGTAACGTCGTCTTATTAAAATTCAGATTTTCTAGAACGCTTTAGGTAAACACTAGCCTAGTGGAAAACAAATGATTCTAAAACCATTCATCGAGTTTACGTGGAAGATTCCCACTAAACTATATTACGTATAAAATATGAACTCACTTATGATTGGGAACAAAGGGTTGGCTATTTACAAGGACATTTAACAAACTAGATGCTCTTGCTACTTATATAAGCTACTTCACCTAAGACCTTGACTTAGATATTTGGTTGTCTCTAATAATATTTCTATATTTGTGGGTCCATTGTTTGTGTTCATAGTTTTAATGTTTCTATTTCTAAATTATAGTATATACATATTGTAATTTAGTGTGTATTCTATGATGTTAAAATAAAATATATTGACAAAATTATTTTATATATGATTGTATAAGGTCTATGAACACAGATACAAAATGATATCTCTACAATATGTACATGATAATTATGGAATAATGTCAATATGATAAAAAAAAGGAGATAGTGTCTACTCATAATCAAAGATAGAGTGTGCAAAAACACTTCCTACACTAATATTTGAGGGGGAAATGTATATTAAATTTAAGCTTTATAATTGCAAGAAAAATGCATAGCAAAAATATGTACCATAATGTAATAATTATTTGGGTAAATCCATTTTAGGAGAAAAACACAACTCTCCAAAGCATGAACTAGTTGTATTATCAATAACGAAAGTTACATATCAATATTAGGGGCATTCCCTCATTGGAGCATCAAAAAAAATTAAACTAGAGAAAATCTAGCAACACAATAGTGTGATGTTGAAAAATGGATCTAGGGCTAATAGTAACATAAATCACACTTTTCAACACTTTAACATTTGGGGACACACAAATGATCAAAAGATACCACTTGGCTATTGACCCCAAGGAAGAGATAGAATGGTTGATCAAAGTTTTTGTCTCCATTGGAAATGTGTTTAAGGCATGAAATGATGTGATGTGAGATTTGTGTGATTTGATGATTGCAAATTAGGTCTACTATGAAAATACAACAAACTGTCACTAATTTAAAAATATTTAGAACCGATTCACAAAAATAGGAAACTAGAAAGCAAAGAGTAGGAATTAAGGAACTTGACATTAAAATTTGGAGTCAAACTGGCTAGACAAGGGTGTGGGTTCCCTTGACTTAAATTAGGGATTTTTGAATCTCAAGACTTGCACAAGTGAATTACAATTTGTAGGTGTTTCTCTTTCTGAATCAACTTAAAAACTTCAACAATTAGTGAATAATTGATCTTTGCCCTAATTTGATGAAGGAAATGATTGTATGCTTGATCATAATTTGAGGTTTTCAATCTTCTCCAAATACACTTTAGATATACAACCTACAAGAACAAGAAGAGGGGAAGGGTTGTGTCATATAGAGGGTTTCTTAAGTCAAATGCCAAATTTAGGTGTTTCCACCTCCACAATGATTGATGATGTTGGATAAAGAGTGCTTATCCTAGGTCAACAAAGGTGATTAGATAAAAACAAATAATAAATCACAATGTTGCAACTTACCATTCAAATTTGCATTCCTTGATGGACTGAAGTCAATAATCACATCTTATACAAGGAGAACTTGATGATTGATTTAAGATGTAGCATTGCAAATTGTACTCCATTTTAGTTGAAAGTATAATTTCACACTCTCTTTGAAACTGGGTTCAATGACCTTTTATATCAATGCATTTAAACATTCCCTAGTGCTATGTTTTCTTATTGACCTAGGAGAATGTGTCTATACTACCCTAGAAAACATCTTATCAATAAAAAATCATCAAATTAACTTTGACAAGTTCCTTCACCTTGGACATGTCTTGATTTTAGCAAATTCTAAACATGCAAATCAAATTTTATTATGTGAAAGAACTATTTGTTAGTGTATTTATTTGCATACACATAGGCTTTAACCCTGCTTAGGCGTCCATGATACTTGCACATGCAAGGTGTCAAGTTGGTTAAGATTTTTATAGAGGTGTCTACTCACTTTCAACACCTTGTGCTACTTTTATGGTAGGAAAACTCCCCACTACTCTATGTATGAGGAGTCCTATGATCCTCATTTCATGGAGATTGGGTGTCTTTCTCTTGCCTATTTATGTAGTCTTATTGATCTAATATATTTTTCAAGTTTATGCAAACTTGTCACATTTATAATTTTTTTAGTCTTTGAGATTTACAAGTTTCTATATGGTATCATAGATTGATAGAAATATCAAACATTTATGCGTTGATATGGCATCACATAAATTTTCAATGTGTGTACTTTATGATTTTAGTTACTGACCATTAAAAAATAGTTTGAATCGACCCATCGTGTAAGCCAGCGGGTTTGGATCTACGAGACCTCAATTCAGAGAGGCGCGATTGACATTGAGCGCTGCTAAATTTAATTGTAGACTGATTAAATTCGTTTGGCCTCCGTGATTTGGTAATTTGGTGGGTTTGATTCATCATTGCACAATCCATCACGATTTCCATAGGAAAGCTCAGTTCGCCATTCAAAATTCTCAATCCGAGCCTTGTTTATGTTGGTGATTCTGTGAGGTAGACTCGGACGTGGGTCTGGTCACACAAGCGGCCACAATTTTGTAAGGAGGAGCTACGAATTATTGGCTGGTCTTGCACCGGCCATTGGAGGATGAGCATCATTCACCACTATTCACCGCATTTCTATGCAGGGGGCATGTTTTACCAATTTTAAGCCCTTGGTCATATGGGTTTTTACTCTCTATATCCTCAAACTTTGTTAGTGCAAATTTTTATTTGTGTGAATTTGCAATAGGCTGAAAATTTAAAAGTGTTATAATTTTTAAACCGTAGTTCGAAATTGAGTCCCTTTTTTCTAAAGTGTTTTTTTTATGCTCTATCCAATGATGGTGATTTTGCACTAAGTTTTGAAGTTCCCTTTTTCACCATCATATTTGTAAGTAAATATATGCACTAAAATAAAGTGCCAAAACAAAGGGGGGAATCAAAAATATTAAAAGGGGGGTGTCAAAGAGTTGTGCTTAAAAGCACTCCAAATTTCTTTCAAGTTTCTAAAATTTGCAAATCAAAACTAAGCATGGAGCCAAATCAACAAATTAGTCCTTTCACAACCTGTACCTATCATGAATGGAAGATGCAAGTTCAACTTTCACTAAATAATAAAGGGTTGTTTAGATTAACTATGGGTAGTGAAAAGGAGCCAAATATGGTTAAAGATAAAGAGAAGTGGTTCAACAAATGTGATCAAGCTTTTGGTTTTTATGCTTATGTCTATCTGGAGAACTCCTATTTCATGTGGAGACCCTAAAAACCCCACAAGAAGTATGGAAAACTCTTGAGAAACTCTTTGGAAAATTTGATGAAATCAAAGGCCATGAATTAGAATATGAGTTGATAATTCTAAGTACAAATGATTTAAAAAACATTACAAGAGTACTTCATAAAGTTCAAATCACTTCACCTACAACTAAAGAATGTGGGATAGAGAAGGAAAATGATCAACTCATCTTATCAACTTTATCTAAAATTGGGCCCTACATATTCAGTTTTTGTCTCAACCTTTTACTCCACAAAGAGGGCTTTAGGTGCAAATTGGTCAATGCCTAAAATTGATGATTTTACTGTTGATCTAATTAGGGAGCAAGATAAACTCATACAAATGGGCACCATAATTTCCTATAAGTCACATGCACTAATTGTTGAAACTGGAAGAAATGAGGTGACAAACAAGTGTGAAGAAAGAAAGGATAAAGAAATATAAGGAGTGTCAAAATCACAAAAAGAAGAAAATACAAAAAACTATGTAAATTTTAAAAATAAAAATAAAAATGGGACATACAAAACTTGATTGTGTTGAGCACAAGATCAACAACCTCTCTCAAATTATTGAGGAGAATAAAATTGTTAGCTTTGAATCTTCATCATCATCGAACACCTACAAAAAAATAAAAGAGAGATCAAAGGGGCATGTTCTTATAGTTTCCACAATTCACAAAATTGACACATGGCTTCTTGATTTATAAGCTTCTCATCATATGGTTTATTCACCACATTTGTTCACCTCTTTACATCTAGTAGACATAGTAGAAATATTGACAATAGACAACACATCTTTGCTTGTATGTGGAAAGGGACCAATTGATATTAGTAATGGATACTTCACCAAAGTTCTTTATGTTCAGGCATTGACTAAAAATATTCTCTTAGTCTACTAGAAAACAAATAATGACACATGGAAGACAAATGAATTTCAGCCAAAGGCATTTATAATAAGGGACTTACTAAGGAGGGAAATTGTAGCGATTAGGGAGGTGGATAGTTCTACTTAGCTTTCTAGATTTGTAGATTTTGTACCTAATGATTGTGTTTAAGAGATACTTACACTAGTGCATCTAATATAAGCAATCACTCTTCTCCATCTTCATCTGTGGATTCTCAACAATATATTGAGGATATTAGTAATCTATGATTGCAAGATATTTTTTTTGTGTCTTGTTTTTATAAGTGTTTTATTTATATCTTTTGGAGGATAATTTTTTTCCACTGGGTTTTCTATCTTTCGCCATTTTAGCAGAGATTGCATTGTACATGGGTACCTAACCAAACCTCATAGTCAGGACCCATTTCTTTTGTGCCACCTAAGCTATGCTTAAGGGGGGTGTTAGTGTATTTATTTGCATACACATGGCTTTAAGCTTACTTAGGTGTCCATGACACTTGCACATGCAAGGTGTCAAGTTAGGAGTTTAATAGAGGTGTCAACTCACTTTCAACACCTTGTGCTACTTTTCTAGTTGGAAAACTTTCTACCACTCCTTGTACGAGGAGTCCTATCCTCATTTCATGGAGATCGGACTCCTTTCTCCTACCTATTTTTGTACATCTTATTGATCTAATATATCAGTCAAGTTTATGCAAACCTGATTTATTTGTGCTTGTTTTTAATCTTTGAGATTTTCTACACTATTCTAGGGTGCACACCACTCTGCAGAGTAGCTATTTTTCACAACAAATTTGATTTCCCATTTTTTAAGATCTCTAATTCTGGAGATGCAATTTTAAATTTGGGCCTTGGTGGTAATTTAATCCTTAAAATTCAAATTTAAATGAGTTGGCATGAACGTTACTTTATCCTAAGTTCCACTATGGGTATGTGCAGTGATCATCATGGAAAACATAGGCCCTTAAGTGGCAAAAAATTTAGAAAAATCAGTCAAGAAACTTAACATAAAAATTTGAATAAGTTATTTATATTATTTCAAAAATATGTAAGAATAGAATCTGTAACAAGGGTATGTGTAGGATCATGATGGGCCAAAAAGTGGCAGTATGATGGGTATGTGGCTGACGGCTATTTTTTAACTCAAAATTGATGACATGAAAAGGGTTTTTAAAGGAGATTCTCAGCTTTCCACCAATATAAATTATGCTTTGTACTTTGAATTTAACAAGTAATTATTATTCATTTTCTATTCAAATTATGACTAAAGTCTCGATTGATAGGCTAATTGAAAAAAATCTATAACTTTCAAATGGTATCACATTTTTTGAATCCAAAACATGTGTCACATTCTATGCTTCACATATTATAGGATTAAAAGAAGAAAAAGTGAATTTCATGAAATATTGACCAAGTTAAGGTGGTTAGACATACGAGTTTTTATATTTTTTAAAAAGTTGTAATAAAAAATTCATAATTAATTATTTACTTAGAAAAAAAAATACAAAAACATGCATCACATTGGGCATGAGTCCTCTACTTATATCTAAAATATTATAAAAAAATATTATCATTTTATTGTGGTTAAGGTGGTCGACAGACACCTACTTCTTAATTTTTTCCTTGAAATTTAAGTACCACTACATTGAAATTTCAAATTTCACCAAATAGATTTTATTTTTAAACAAACCTAGTAGTTTAGAAACTTCATTCAATTTGCTACAAATTCTATTCTTATATATTTTTGAAATAATATAGATAACTTATTCAAATTTTTATATCAAGTTTCCTAACTCTAATTTTTCTAATTTTTTGCCACTTGGGCCTGCTTTTTCCATGATGATCCTCCACATACCCACAAATTGAATGTAGTTTCTAATCTACTAGGTTTTTTTTTTTTAAATCTATTTGGTGAAAATTTGAAATTTCAATGCAGAGTACTTAAATTTCAGGGAAAAAAAGTAGGTGTTCTCTAACCACCCTAACCACTATAAAATGATAATATTTTTGTATAAAATTTTATACATAAGTAGAGGACTCATGTTCGATGTTTTGCATATTTTTGTAATTTATTTCCAAGTAAATAATTAATTATGAATTTTTATTACAACTTTTAAAAAATATAAAACTTCGTGTCTAACCACCTTAACTTGGTCAAAACTTCATGAAATTCATTTTTTTCTTTTTTAATCCTATAGTATGTGAAGCATAGAATGTGATGCATATTTTGATTCTAAAAATGTGATACCGTTTGAAAGCTATAAATGTTTTTCAATCAGCCTATCAATTAAGACTTTAGTCGTAATTCAAATAGAAAATGAATAATAATTATTTATTAAATTAAGTAAAGCATAATTTATATTGGTGGAAAGTTTAGAATCTCTTTTAAAAAACCTTTCCATTTCATCAATTTTGGGTTAAAAAAAAGTCAGCGACATACCCTACAAATACCCATCATATCGCTAGTTTTTGGCCCATCATGATCTTGCACATGCCCCTATATAAATATGAATTATTATTTGAAAATTAAGGAAGACAATTACTCTACAACTACACTCTACCAAAATACATTTGAATTTATAAGTTTTTAAGAGGAAATTCAGATTTAATCAAGTTGGTACAATGATTGGAGTTTGCTGCCAATGAATGAATAATAATGGAATCTAAGTTTTGAAGATTTAGTTGGCTTCCTTCTGTGTATCCTTGAGTTTTACCTGTTCTAATGATACAAAACAACTAAAATGTAATGCAAAAACACAAAGAACACCTCAAAGATTAGCCTAAGGAATTGTTAACACAAGAGATAAGATGAAAGAAGATTGCAAATGATTATACCTTCTCTTTGCAGCTGAAATTTCTTTGGTTGGCCCTTGATTTTGAGTACTTGTGTGCTCCTTGGATGACTATTGATGTGACTAAATGCAAGATTGACTATATGATGGGATGCAAATGCAAATGGCTAGAATGGCTTGGCTAAGTAAGAGGAAATTCTTGTGAGTTGAGTGTTCAAAATGACAGCATGTAGGTGCAAAATGACTAAGTGTTGAAAATGCCTTAGAGGGGGGGTATTTATAGGGGAATTTAAATTCTCTAGAGAATTCAATGGCTGAAATTTTATCCAAAAAGGCCAAGATGAAGGGCTATTGTGAGTTGAGGACTCAATCTCCCTCACATTTTGACATATGGAATGTGAAGTGGCTAAGAGTGTGATGATGTGTAAGTGAGGTGGAAGGAGGGTACATGATGTGGAGGAAGGACAAGTACCTTGGGGAGAGAAAATTTCCTCAAAAAAGAACTTCTTGTCCCCAAGTGAGAATGAAAGTGACATTTGAGGAATTTTGGAATTCCTCAAAAATCTCATGGGAAATGAGAAAGTGGTTGGAGAAATAAATGTGAATTAAAAATTCACATGCTTGGGAGAATCTAATGGATAAGAGAGGGTCTCCAAAAAGGTGGGAGTTGGTCACATGTGGATGAGGTGATAAGTCCAATGTTCTAGAAGTCTTGGAAGGATAAAATTTGAATTAAAAATTCACATGGGGGAGAGGAGGACCTAGGATGAATATTTATGTGAATTAAAAATTCACATGGGAAAGAGGGTCAATGCCAAGAAAGGTAAATGGAAAGGTTGACTAAACAATGATGCTAAATGTGGCTAATGACTTTGATTAAGGTTGTGCAAACACATAATTAGGATAATTAATGGAAGATTAGAAGCAAGTGGAAAATGTAGGAGGATGTGACATTAATTCTTGATTAAGAGGATGCACATCCTAATCATGAATTAATTAAATTAATTCAAATTAGAGAGGGATTATAGAGGATGTGACAAGGAGAGAGAAAAAGGAAGAATTTTAAATTGATGTTAATTTAGAAAGGTTAAAATGACTAAATTAAATAAATTGATGTATTTATTTAATTTAGAGAGGACAAAGGTGAAAGGTAAAACATTTAATTGTTAAATTAAATACTTTAAGGACTTTAGGAAGAAAATGTAATATTAATTAAATAAATTAATATTGACGAAATGAATGAATAAAGAGATAAATTTGATCGCATGAGAGTGATCAAATTTAGATGTCTACAGTTTTCCCCTCTTCAAAATATTGTTAGAGTAACAGTGTTTCGAAGAAAAATAAAATGCAGATGAGAAAGGAAGTGGTAGGGCTCGATGCCCAACATGGAAGAAGTTGAATGGGCTACCCAAACAGAGGGAATTGGAGGGAGATTCCCCAATGATTGTGTCGAAAGAAGGAAGGAACGATGGTAGGGTATGCCCCCTTGAGAGGGCAGTTGGGGAAGAAAAGGGGGCCATGGGAAACTTCTCAATAAAAAGAAATAGAAGGGACCATTGGATAGAGCTCAAAAAATTGAGCAACTTTAGTTTTTGAAAGGAGTCAATTGGACACACAGTTTGCAAATGGCAGCCCCAGCAAGGTAGGGAATTAGTTGGAGGAAAAGAAAGGTTAAATAAAAGGTAAAAAATAATTTTTATTTTAAAAGGATAAAAAGAGGGGTTAAAGGTAATTTAATTTTTTTTTACCTCATCTTATTGTTACTATAGTAGTTGAGAGAAGAGGAGAGGAAGAGATTGAGGAGTGATGATGCTGTCAGATAATGAGACCGAGATTATCCACCGGGCAGACGAGGTGCGAAGATTCTACAGCGAGTACGCAATGCCCCGCCAGGTTAGGAATGAAAACCCTTCATATGTGTTTTAAGAATTTTTAATATGCTTTTGAATAATTTTCAAAATTTTAGCACATGGGTTTTGTTGACAGGGTGGGATAGAAAAATGGGTATGAGTCAGGTTTTTGAAAAAAAAAAAAATTTAATAGTTTTTTAGGGGGGAAAAAGAGGGGGGTGGAGGCATGGCCACCTAGCACCAAGGCATAGCCACCCTGTGCTAAGGTGTGGCTGCCTTGCGATAGGGCGGTTCTGCCCTAGGCTGGGGTGCAGACACCCCACGTCGGGGCGTGGTCGGCCCACTCTACAGGGCACAACCTCCTTGGGCTGGGATGGGGCCGCCCCGACCTGCAAGGTATAGTTGCCCCAGGCTAGGGAGTGGCCACTTTGGGCTAGGGTGTGTCTACCTCGGCCTGTAGGGCCTAGCCACCCCGGGCTGGGGCGTGTCTACCCCAGTCTTTGGGGTGCAGCCACCCCGGGCTGGGGCAAGTCTACCCTAGCTGCGGGTGGGTCTGCCCCAACAAGTGGGGTGGGTCCGCCCTGCTGTAGGGAAAATCCACCCCAATAAGGAAGGAAGGGGGAGGGAAAAAATTTAAAAAATAAAAAAAATCCAAAAATAGTAAAGAGAAATAAATTCATCCTATAGTGAAAACAACCTTTGGTGGCGCCTTGGATAGGTACGAGAGGTGAAAACCTAGTAACAAACATCATCTGTAGAGACCTTAATCATTGTCTACCTTGCGTCCTAATTATTTTATGACTCCATGCATCCTATCCTGACATCCTCTCCCCTTCCATCTTTGGTCGCTTGGTATCTTTTGATTGAGCATTGGACAATTATATGCTATCTGTCATCTTAAGCTTTTTATCCTAGTTGGAGCTTTTGTCATAAGTTTGTCTGTCTGATAATTTGCGTCATCATCATGAAACATGCATTATGTTGGTCTCACCTAGTTTCCATCTTGTGCTGACGGTCCTTTTTGTTTTAGTCGAACTACGTTTCCCCTACACTTTCACGTAGGAAAGGCTAATCATTTGATCTGCCCCTGGGGCCTTTTGGACCAACCTATATGGTCCTCCATCGTTTGTCTCCATCAGTCCCTTTTCACTTTTATCTGTGGTCCTTTATCATTCATCTTTTCCAAACTATGTTGCCCCTGTGCTTTCACGTAGGCAACATTGATCATTTGATCCTCCCCTAGGACATTTGTGTGTCTTGTCTTGTGTCATTCATCATCGATCACCATTGTTTTCTTTTTTCTTTATCCATATTCTTTTCAAGAACTACGATGGCTCTGTGCTTTCACATAGGCAAGGCTAATCTATGATCAGCCCCCGAGCCCCTGGGTTTGTAGGATGTGTCAGTCTTTTGTCTTGTGACTTGTCTCTCTTGTGTTGTGTCATCAAGCTATGCCCTTATCTAGCTGGTTATTAACAAATGAGATCCGCTAGTATCAACAAATCCAATTGATTCTAAGTATCTCGTGCCATATTGATCTTTTAGTTTAGTATCCATCATCGGTCTCAACAGGATGCATCCTTCCTAATAGACCTCATCAACCTAATCCATCCTCTCGATCCTATGGAAAAGGACATTTGAAATTTGATTGCGATATATTGATGTTTTTGGTTTTTTTTTTATCATTTGAGCTCCCTATTACAATTAGTTAAGATCACCATAATCTATCATATTATGGTGTGTTTTGGCTGATTCACATAGGAGCATATCTTGATCTTTTATTGTTTCTATCTATTGGGTTGTCCCACGTAGTACCCACCAAGATCCCTGTGATCTTGTGTTACGTTGGGGCATCCCTTTGTGCTTGTGGTTATCCCAATACATGGCCCAACCAAAGTCTTTGATGCTTTGGGATGTTGGGATAGCCTTCTTGTCTGTGTATTTGTTTCATACATTCAATGCTCACTTTCCTTGGTTTCCTATACCCTAGCACTGGGTATCTTATGCTATAACAAAAATCAGTGCTCTGAAGATGAAAAATTGTATTAGGATTGCATTTCATGATCATGACCATTGCATTGCATTCACCCTGTGATTTTGGTTGAGCAAATACTTCCCCCTCTATCTCCTATTCTTCTTAGGATACTAAAAGGTTTGTGAGAGGTGCAAACTCACACTATGCCCACACCCACCTTCCATTAACATGTACATCCTTACTGACATTAATGTTACTGTTGTTTTACCATAAATTAATTACACTTTGGATCCATACATTTGCATCATAACTAGGTCTATACATACATACATCACCACTTGCATCACAAAGTGTTAGACTCATAATACATCACATCTTTCATGTATAAAACATTCATAAAAGCATCCACATAAGCCATCATAAACATATACATACACATCAATAGATCAAATAAGCATCCATACATAAACATCTACATAAGCCACCATAGATAAAACATATGCATAAATCATATCATCATATAAGCATCCACATATGCATCAATAAAATTATCCATAGTCCACAAATGCATAAACACGATCACTCATCCAACACATGAACATGGTGTCAATAAGGGATATCATATCTCATATATAAAACATCCAAAGTACATCTCATAATCATGACTATCACATCTATAACATCATAATAATGTCATCGATATTATCAAAATCTATGACCATTGTATACAAAATCATCAGATCAAAATACCAGTACCAGGTCCTATAAATAACAACTGCAACTCTGTACTATCGATCTACCCTACACCTGTTAAAACCCTAGTAACCTGCCACCTGTTGAATGAATTTCCCACATTTGATCTCTGCGGAGAATCAGGTACTGTCCCCCTACCTGGAAAAACCCCCGGTGACTCACTGAAACCTCGAGTCCATGTCCCTAGTGATTGAGATGGTGCTAGCATCTGAGGTGTCTGCCAAATGTAATAGAATGTCCATTGTGCCGGATCGGGAACCACATGATGATATGTAGCCATCCAAAATCATGCCTCTCTCATATTCTCCTCTTGCTTAGCAACCTAGACCAGAGTGGAATTCTGCTCCTGACGATACCTATCTCAGTCCCTAGTAATGACTCTCCTCTCTTACTCCCATGCCTCCAAAGATAATCGTCGATGTGCTAGCTCTGCCTATATTCAATCCTTCATCTCCTCTGTAGCCACCACTTGTGCCACCATTGCATCCCTCTCCCTCTGTAATACTTGCATATCTACTCTTGGAATACCACCCTCACTCTGTACTATCTGCGCTTAAGCCACTGCAACATCCCTCTCTACCTATAGCATCTGCATCTGTACCTCTGCCGCATCCCTCTCCCTTTGGGCAACCTGTTCCCAGGCCACTGTTGCATCCCTGTCTCATTGCAAAGCTTGCAATGTCAACTATGTTGAATCTTGCTCTCTCTGGAGAGTTGATACCTCTGACACTACCTCCTCTCTCCTCCTCTGCAGAGACTGTACTTGTGCCTCTATCAACTCTCTCTCACTCTGCAAAACCTAAACTTGCGCCTGCGCCACATCCCTCTCTGCCTCCATAGCCTATGCTACCTCTCTCTCTGTCTGCATAATATGTGATTTCTCCCTCACCTCACTCTCCCTCTCCTGCATCAACCCCATATCTTTGATTGTATGCTCTAAATAATGTACTCTATCACGGATCTCATCCCACTCCCACCAGAGATCCTCTATCTGCTGACTAATGCCTGCTGACCCTTGATCTGCCATCCCCTCCGGCTCTCCCCTAGCCTATAATATGATGACCTTTTCCTGAAGCCTATCATGGTTCCAACTCACACTAACCAACTCATATCGCACTCCTTGTATGTTTCCTGCAAGTTGTCCCTCTCTCTCTCCACTATCCCCATCTCTGAATACAAGTGGAGAACAATGGCCTCATAATCCCTCTGACTCTCTGCCTATACTCTCACTAGCTCGGCCTCAAGTGCTCTCACTCTCTACTTCATAATCTGAAGCCTTGCCTTAGTACCTCTAAGCTGTATAATGGGATCCTCTAGTGCCACATATGGAACCACCACCAATGGATCTACATCCATAACATCCATATCTGGAATATCTCCATCTACCTCCATAACATCATCCTCACCCCTGCGTTTCTGCTCCTGTCGAGTCGTGCAATCCTCCATAGTGGGGCATACTTGAACTCTTCACGGCTAACCATGCCTCCCCACCATGAACTTCCATCCTAAAGGTCTCCTCTCCTCCTCTAGTTCCTCCCTCACTCTTAACACCTCCACATCCTCCACCTCCTCGACCCTTCTCTCCCCCTAGGATCTCTATGGTTGGCTCCTCCCTTGTGATCTCCTCTGCTATCCTACCATTGCCCCCTCTCTTGCTCAACTCTTTCCTCCCTCACCTCCATCTCAACCTCCATATGTTGTTGATCATCCCTCTCCCTCTAGCCTCTCTTGTGTTGTCTCCTCCTCCTCGCTGCCCTAACTAGCTACTATGCAACCGCTTGTTCGACCTCCTCCTGGTCCACCCCCTCCTGTCCTTTGTGACCTACCTCTCTCATAGCCCCCCTCATCTATTGAACTCTCCCCCTCATCTCCACTTGCAGTCTCTGCTCATCCTCTGGACTGAAGCCCAACACCCCAATAATGGGCTCCATAGGAGTAATCCTCTCCCATCACATATTCCAAAACCATCCTGGATATCGACTTGTCACCCCTGGCTGTTGATCTCCTCCAACCCTCCCTAGGTAGGGCTCCCATCCTGCTGTCATCCACGCCTCCCTGGTTGCTTTAGGTGAAATGATTCCTCCCTATTCTAATGATGAAAAACAACTAAAATGTAATGTAAAAACACAAAAAACACCTCAAAGATTAGCCTAAGGAATTGTTAACACAAAGAGATAAGATGAAAGAAGATTGCAAATGATTATACCTTCTCTTTGTAGCTAAAATTTCCTTGGTTGGCCCTTGATTTTGAGTACTTGTGTGCTCCTTGGATGGCTATTGATATCAATAAATGCAAGATTGACTATATGATGGGATGCAAATGCAAATGGCTAAAATGGCTTGGCTAAGTAAGAGGAAATGTTTGTGAGTTGAGTGTTCAAAATGACATCATGTAGGTGCAAAATGACTAAGTGTTGAAAATGTCTTAGAGGGGGGCTATTTATAGAAGAATTTGAATTATCTAGAGAATTCAATTGTTGATATTTATTCAACAAGGCCAAGATGAAGGGCTATTGTGAGTTGAGGACTCAATCTCCCTCACATCTTGACATATGGAATGTGAAGTGGCTAAGAGTGTGATGATGTGTAAGTGAGGTGGAAGGAGGGTACATGATGTGGAGGAAGGACAAGTACCTTAGGGAGTGAGAAGATTTCCTCAAAAAAGAACTTCTTGTCCCCAAGTGAGAATGAATGTGACATTTGAGGAATTTTAGAATTCCTCAAAAATCTCCATGGGAAATGAGAAAGTGGTTGGAGAGATAAATGTGAATTAAAAATTCACATGCTTGGGAGAATCTAATGGATAAGAGAGGGTCTCCAAAAAGGTGGGAGTTGGTCACATGTGGATGAGGTGACAAGTCCAATGTTCTAGAAGTCTTGGAAGGATAAAATTTGAATTAAAAATTCACATGGGGGAGAGGAGGACCTAGGATGAATATTTATGTGGATTAAAAATTCACATGGGAAAGAGGGTCAATGCCAAGAAAGGTAAATGGAAAGGTTGACTAAAAAATGATGCTAAATGTGGCTAATGACCTTGATTAAGGTTGTGCAAACACATAATTAGGATAATTAATGGAAGATTAGAAGCAAGTGGCAAATGTAGGAGGATGTGACATTAATTCTTGATTAAGAGGATGCACATCCTAATCATGAATTAATTAAATTAATTCAAATTAGAGAGGGATTATGGAGGATGTGACAAGGAGAGAGAAAAATGAAGAATTTTAAATTGATGTTAATTCAAAAAGGTTAAAATGACTAAATTAAATAAATTGATGTATTTATTTAATTTAGAGAGGACAAAGGTGAAAGGTAAAGCATTTAATTGTTAAATTAAATACTTTAAGGACTTTAGGCAGAAAATGTAATATTAATTGAATAAATTAATATTGACATAATGGACAAATAAAGAGATAAACTTGATTGTATGAGAGTGATCAAATTTAGATGTCTACACCTTCAACCACCTAATGACTTGTTTTTAGATTATTCTCATTTTCAAGCTTTGATCTATTTATTTCCCTAGAAGCAAGGTATTGTTGCATTTTAGATTTTCCTAAGGGTATTTGACTTTCTCCTAGGTTTATCTCATTTATAGCATATAGGAATCCTTATCTAACACATTTGAATAGGGTTTATAGAATTTTATCTCATTAAAGCCTTAGATGCGCTTTAGGTTAAGAGCACACACATTGTTTCATTCAATCAATTAGCTATTTGTGGAGGTAAAAATACCAAAACAAGGGTTTGAATTAGGAAAAATTCTATAGAGAGAGCCCCTTTCCCTTATTTGTTGAGATTTTGTAGGTTCTAATGGCACCTTCAAATTTTGCAAATTTGAAGTGCCTATGCACTTTCAATGTGGTGATAGAGGTTAGGTCTACTTCCTGCCAAATCTACCTTGGAGCCCATCTCTAACAATTAAAAATTTCCAACTTAGGAGTCTTCATGTAAATCTATGTTGTAAAAACTTTTTTAGGACAAATGGTACTAAGTTTCATGCTTCCAAGATGAGTTTTGATAGGCCATTGAATGCATTTTTTACTATGCACGATCAAGCTAGATTTGGAATTTTGAAAAAGTTACAAATTCCAGGAATCTAAGGGCAACCCATTTCCTATTTTGGACTCAAATATCTCTAGTTTCAATTTTGCCAAAATAATAGGTCAAATGATGCATTATTATAAAATCTTTAAGGTGCAGTGAATGCTTCTGACAAGCTTGATTACAAAGGAGGTACCAATTTTTTGTTTGTTGGGCGAGATCTAATGGAAAACCAATGTTTTATTTAATTTATTAGGCTTGATCACAAAAATAATGGCTCCAAGATCTCACATTTGTGTGTAGTGAAATTCCACCATTTTGTCGGCAAGAGAAATTGAATTTTTGTCCATTGTGCAACTTTTGTATTTTGTAAAATTTAAATATTTTAAATGTTTTAAATATTGATGGGGGGACTTAAAAAGAATTCTCAAATATTTTTTGATGAAGTACAAGTTTAAAACGTGCACTCAAAGGTGAATTCTACAATTATGAAAAGTTAGGAAAGGGTTTTTTAGAAGGGCACAAAATGGTAGAATTGCAGTTTAAGGTATTTTTAAGGTTGTTGGAGACTTGTATTATGGTCAAATATGTGTATTATACCTCTTTTAATACTTGGGGGAGGTTTTGAAGCATTTATATATTGAAGAAATTTGCTGATCTATTACCTTAAATTGCTCAGAAATTTCTTTACACCCAACTGCAACAAAAATTGAGTTGCATAGTTGCAAAAGAACAAGTAGCCATTTCTCACACCTTAGGAAAGACTTGAACATTGTTTGGATCATCTTCAAAATTTAATTCACCATAAAACATCCCAACAATTGATTTCACGAATTGCAATAATTTTTACCATACAAGGAGCACTCGAACATGAATTCCACCACTTTGCATTGAGTAGTCTTCTATTGGGTCAATCTTATGGAATTGTGGAATGCAATTTTTTCACTTGTTTTAACTTGGAATATTTTATACCCTTGTTGGAATTAAAGAAAAATCATGTGGATGGAGCTTGAAGCAACAAAAATAATTTTCCATGGAGTTTTAATGTAGTAATGTGTTGATAAAAGACCATAATGGGGAATTCCAAATAGTGTTTTGTTGTCATTATTAAAATGGTAGAGGATAAATATGTGTGAAAGTTTCTAGATAGATGATGATGATTATAAAATGTAATTAAATAAACTCACTGACTTTAGGAAAGTAAATAGAGATGGTGCTTTTAGGAAAGGTATTTGACAAAATTTAAAATTACATTTTAAAGGAGATTGTGATATGTCGAGGAGTCTTATGGATTAAAATGTTTGCGTAAATTCATTTTTTTATTTTCCAATATGATGGATAAATTTCTAGGGTTGAAATTTTCATTGATTAAGTGAAAATGTAACAGTAAATGGGTTTTTACATGTAGGTAAAAAAGTTGCATGGGAATGTAAATAGCAAAGTGACAAAGAACATTTTAGTTGCAAATGGGAGGAAAAATGAGGATTAAGGTAAAATGGAATTTTCCAAATACCAAATCAAAGGGGAGTTCAATGTGACAGGTGTTAAGAAGAGATTAAATCCAAGCCTTCCCTTCTTCTATAAAATTTAATCTCTTCTTCATTTGAAAGGGTTCTTCAATTCCAGTACAAGCAAAAAAAGGGCTTTGTATAGAAAGGGATTATGCTCTAAGTTAGGTGAAGGTATTTAGATGTAAGTCATTAGTTCACAGTATTTTTGTGTTTTGTAATGGAGTTAGTGCAAGATCATGGGGGTCTAAACTAGGCCCTTAAGTGACAATTAAAATTCAGAAGAACATAGTTAGACAACTTGACATAAAAAATTGAATAGATTATTAACATTATTTGAAAAATATGTAAGAACATAATTTGTAGAAAATTGAATCTAGTTTCTAAGATACTAGTCCTTTTTTGGAAATAAGTACATATATTTGGTGAAAATTTAAAATTTCAATGCAATAAGTACTAAATTTTCAGGAAATTTAAATAAAAAAATGGGTGTATGTCTGAGCAACCAAAGTACAAGAAAAAATAATATATATTTTTTAAAATTTCTATATAAGTAGAAAACATATGCCTAAATCTGTTGTTTTGTTTTTTTTCGCAAGTAAATAATTAGAACTATGAATTTTTTATTAGAAATTTTTAAAAATATTAAAACCTTGTTTTCCTAACAACCATAACTTGGTAAAAGCTTTATGAAATTCAATTAATTTTATTATCCTATGGTATGGTAAGCATAAAATGTGTTGCATCTTTTGGATTCAAAAAATGTAAAATCATTTAAAAATTATAGATGTTTTTCAATCAACCTATCAATTAGGACTTTAGTCATAATGCATGTAGAAAATTAATAATAATTATCTATTAACTTCAAAATGAGGCATATATCTTATATTGGTGGAAAGATGACAATTTTCTCTAAAAATCCTTTTTCATTCATTGAATTTGGATGAAAATTTCTTTTTTGTCATATCGGCACTTTTTGGATCCCCATGATCCTCCACTCACCTAATGAGCTTAATTCAAAATCATATTGTTGTCTAGTTGTCTCCAAATAAAAAATGTAATGTTATTTGGCATAATATCAAGGCTTATTATTATTTTCCTACCCATTTCCTACAATGAACTATTTTTGTAATTGCCTTATGTTCAAGGAATAAATTGAATGCTTTTGTTAAAATAGTGGGAATGCTATATTTTTAGGTGGATTATTAAGTATTGGATATATTACAAAATTTAGAGATCTTATTATCATAAGATGATAATATAGCAAAATATCATCAAAACATGTTTAATGCTATGGCATAAGATGCAAGATATATGACTCTATAGCCCATACTCAACCATTAGTTAGTTTTCTATACTGTCTAATTCTAGAATGGTTCCAAACTTTATAAATCTCAATGAATTTTTTCTTTCAATTTTAATTTATTAGGTTTTCCATGTCTTCCTAAAGGTTAAAGAGTATAGGGAAAATTCTTGGGAATCTTTCATTTATCACTCCTCTATGTGTTTAGATGAAGGCATATTTGTATAATGCATTTATTCTCAATAAATTATTCAAATTGCAAGGGATCATGCCTAAATGTAATTAAATGTATAACACAATTTATACATTCATCTGAGAACCATCTACATGTTGGAGGTCTTTAAAGTGTTGTTTAGTGCAATTTTAATCATATTTTTAGATCTTTTAATAGGAACACCCTCCTAAGTCTTGTGGAGCTCAAAGTGTAGAAGGCAGGTTATAGCTCCTTGTTTGTTAGCCTTTCTTACATCCTTGGTGTGATTATAGTACAAGATCTTTGTCTTAACCTATTGATCCCTTGCTTTAGGAATTATGATTTCCCTTAGGATTGGGGGTTGCAAGAAAAATCACCAACAGATTGGTGACTTTGCTGGGGAAGATTAGAGGAATATCTATTTGGAAAGAGTCAAAGAATTTGGTGAATCAAAACATCTAGTTTAGATATTGAAATTTTCAGACTTAGAAGAGGTTTTGTTGCTACTGATCTTAAGAAGTTATGTGTGACTTTGATATTGGAGGAGATTCAGAATAAAATTAAACTTTCAAGGAGCTTCATATTGTTTGAAGTGTTGTCCTCTATGAAGAGAGGTGGAAAATATGTGAAAAGGACCTAATAAAAATGTAAATAATGTGTTAGATCTACAAAGGTTTCTAGTCAAAAAAGAAATTTTGTAGAAACATCAAAATATCTAGGTATTTTAATATGTTTGGTTTTCAAGAAGGATAAGCTTATGTATGAAAACCATGTTTGAAATTCATAGAAAAAAAATTGTTCCCCATGAAGTGAAACTAAGCACTAAGAAAGGGAAGTAGAAGTGATAATTCTACATACTTCTGAGCTATTAATTGTAGCTTGTATATTATGTTGAAGAATTATTCTTATTTTTGAATATGCCCACTAAAGAGATCTTAGGTATAGATGAGATTGGGTTATGCATTGTAATATTTTAAGGTCATGATGAAAGATGGAAATGGGACAATGAATGATCGATTGTAGAGTTGATGTAGGAAGTTTGTAAAAGGTGTAATAAAATGTATCATCAACATGTATATCCCTATGAGGTGTCATGTGTAAACATGCAAAGTGTGCAACCCTTGTCATGTCATCAAATAAATTTCTCTATTGAAATATATAGAACCATAAATTTCAATGGTATTTTAGGGTTTCCAAATGTTATCCCTCATGAAATCAGAAAATACATATCAAGGTTTAGTGTGAATAATCATGAATAGAAATCTAAGCATTTACAAGAGTTTTGTGACTTGATGGGAGATTATGAGGTAGGATATGAAGATTTTTTCATGAAGTTCTTTGTTCAATCTCTAATGGAAGATGCCAGAGATAGGTTTTTTAGATTTTGCAATGTGTTCTATCTCTTCATGGAATGAGTTTATGACAAAATTCATGGAATAGTTTGGTGAGAGAATTGATGAAAATTTAGTGATACAAAATTCATGGAAATTCAAAAAGAGGAAGAAGAGTTGGTTCTAAATTTAAATTTGATATTCACAAAGGAAATAAGGGATATCCCAAAAATTATAAGGTCAAATGATGCATTGTGTTAGATTGTATACCTAGGTGCATTTGATGAAGAGATGAGATATTGCTTAAGGGATAAAGATCCTACAACACTTCATAAAGCATGCCAAATTGCCATGGGTATTGAGAACAAATCAAAATATTCAATGTTGAGAGCACATATATGTCAGCTAGTTTTGGTTATCCTAGCACATCTCATGCAAACAAAATTTATGGGACAAACAATTAAAATGATTGTGAAGATGATAATAATTCTTCTATTAGAGTCAATCTATCATTGCATAATACAACTAATGATGAAATCCAAGTTGAATATGAGAAAAATTTGAGTAGTGTTGGTCCTATTTATTTTGTTCAAGAATTGTTTGACATGAAGATGCACAAGGGAGAATCACCATATGATTTGTTTGCAAGGTTTTTGGATGCCTTGTTGGAAGTTCCCAAAAATTTCAAACCTAAGGATTCAATGTGCATTGATTTATTTTGTGAAATTTATGAGTCAAGTTTGAGTTCCTTTCCAATAGAGTTGAAGCCTCATAATTGTTATTAAGTATTTGAAATTAGATAGAAATTGTTGAAAGAGCCCAATGTGATTATGCACAAAGTGTGATATCCAAAAATACAAATGGTAGTTGTCCTATTGAGAAAAATAAAAACACGATGCACAAAAATGAAAAGATTATATCAAAAAATGAAGATCCATCTTGTATAAATGGGGATAATGATTGTAATCAGCCCACACATAGCATATATGTAGACCAAAATAACAATGATGAAGATAAAGATACATGGTATGATGAAAATTAGATATACATAGAATTTATCTTTGTAATAGCTTGGTTAATGAAGAAGTAAAAGAGATGCAAGATGTCATTCCATGTCATGTTTTGATTAGTGAAACTAGTGCAAGTGATGTAGATATCTCATTGAAAATCAATGACCATGATATTGAAAAAGAAAATTTAAGCATTTATTTTGAAGATTTTGAGCATATTTTATGTAGTAATGAATTTTCTTGTGATGAGGATCATAATGAAAAGGAAAATATTTTTTTGAGGATTATGAATGCTTCTATAAGGATAATTTAAAGGTTATTTATTCATATAAAGGATGCAATGATGTGAGTGTTGATGAAGTCACTTGTTCACAACTAAGTGAACAAACTTCATATGATGAGTACTTAGAATCTAGTTCTAATTTTCTATCAATAGAGCATACTATATCTATGAATGATGATGATTTTGAAGAAAAAAATTATGTGTTCAATATCAAGATGCTAAGCATAATGTCAGAAACGATAAAGATGTTGATGATGTTAAGTATGATATCTATGCACATGATTATGTCCTTGCTTCTCATGACTGTTTCTTTGTAGAAATGGACATGTTTTCTTTCAATGAGGATTGCATTGGTGTGAAAGACAATGAAGATGCTTGTTTAAGTGTTAATGAATAAATTTCAAATAGCAGTGAATCTTTGGCATATAGGTCAACATGCTTATCAACTAACAGTGCACATGAAATTACCAATGCACATGAATACCTTTCTTTTGACCTTGCTAGTTCTAAAAATGCTAGCATTAAAAATGATTTAGATGTTCATATTGAAATTGTGGAGGGTAGTACTAATTGTGTTACTCATTGCAATAGTGAATATGTTATGAAAAATTAATATGAAAATTTTGACTCAAGATTAGGTTCTAAAATTTTTGAGCCTTTATTTGAAACATTCACTTTGAATTATATGATGGCTTGAAGAATGAGTTTGAAACCATGCATGAACTTGAGATGGTAATGTTTGTTGATGCATGGGATGTTGGCATCTGGGGTTGATGTTTGTCATGATAACCTTGATTTGAATGTGGACAAGGATATTGTGGATTTTGATAAATCTTATTTCCAAACCACTAGAGCATGTAATAGTATGACTAATTTTTTGTACTCAAATGAATCTGAATGTTCGTATAATGTAAGTCATTTTGAGCATATACTTATTTGTGAACACTTTTTATTCATCACTCAAAATGAATGCATTTCAAGTATGGGATACATATCAAAGGATAACTCCAAGGTGTTATCTGAGTCTTTTATTTGATCTAATTTTTCCGACTTGAAGCTAAAGTTTGACTTCAACAAATCAAGGAATGCATTTTTTAATGGGAATATTGAAAAAGTGCTTATGATAGCTTCAAGTTTGATATGCAAACTAAATATGATGTCAAATTTTATGATTCCAACTACCAAATGGACTACGAATATTTTCAAATTTCAATTTAGCTAGGTAGGAATTTAGTGGAACATGGTAATAAGTTGGATAAGGTAAAATATCACAATGGTTATTGATTTTAGTTAGTGTCTGATTGCGAATTTTAGATTGACAGAGTTAATGGTGACATTGGAAAGTGTATTAATATGGTTAAGAATACCAATGGTGATGTTGATTTTCAAGTATACAATGGAAATGTCTTTAGAATTGGCCTAGTGCAAATAGTGGAAAATAAAGTATTTGACAGGGGTAAGTATTGGTTCTTCATTTTTGGGGGCCTGGGGCCACCAAATGAAATTTAAAAAGTAAGTTCCAATGCAATATAAAGGAGCAATTATAGAGCACCCAATGGAATTGGCACATGGTCTACACCCCACAGATCTAGGATCTCATCATGTCCACAAGGGGCATGCATCCTCGAACATGAGCCATTGATGGCACCTACAAATTTGAAGTGCCTATGCACTTTCAATATGGGCACATAGGTTAGGTCTATTTCCTATCAAATCTACCCAGAGCCGATCTCTGACAATTAAAATTTTGTAACTTAGGAGTTTTCATGTAAATCCATGTAGTAGAAATTCTTTTGGGATAAATCGTAGTATGCCTCTTTAGTTTCATGCTTTCAAGATGAGTTTTGATATGCCATTTAATATGTTTCTGACTGTGACTAGGCTAGATTTGACATTCTAAAAAGTTGTGAATTTAAAGAATTTGAGGGAAACACATTTCCTAGTTTAGCCTTAAATGTCTCTAATTTCAATTTCATCAAAATAATAGGTCAAATGATGCATTATTTTAAAGTCTTTCAAGTGCAGCAAGCATCTCCTGGACATGCCTAATTATAAAGGACCTGTACCAAATTTTATTTTTCTAGGCGAGATCCAATGGAAAATAGATGTTTGATTTAATTTATTAGGCTTACTCATGAAAAATAACGACTCCAAGATCTCCCATTTATTTGTAGTGAAAGTCCACCATTTTCTCGATGAGAGAAATTGAATCGTCCATTGTGCAACTTTTATACTCTACAAAATTTAAGAATTTTAAATGTTTTAAATGTTGTGGGGAACTTAAAAAGTATTCTCAAATTTTTTGTGATGACGTGAAAGTTTAAATTTTTCACTCAAAGGAGAATTTTGTAATTCCACAAAGCGAGAAAGAGTGGTTTTTGAGAATGGCATGAAATAGCACAATTGTAGTTTTAACACATTTTTAAGGTTGTTGGAGACTTGTATTATGGTCAAATATGTGTCCTATCCCTATTTGATTACTTGGGACAAGTTTTGAAGAATTTGGATTGAATAAATTTACTAATATATTGCCTTATAATGCTCAAAAATTTCTTTTCGCACCCATCTACAACAAAAACCAACTTGCACAGTTGCAAACCAAACAAGAAGCCATTTCTCACACCTTAGGAATGATTTCAATGTTGTTTGTAACATCTTAAAAATTTAATTCACCATAAAAAGAGGCCCAATAATTAATTTCATGACTTGCAACAATTTTTACCATACAACAAGCACTCAGACATGAATTCTGCCATTTTGCACTAAGTTTTCTTCTATTGGGTCAATCTTGTGGAAATGTGGAATGCAAGTTTTTCATTTGTTTTAACTTAATGCAACATTTTATCACCTTATTGGAATTAAAGAACAATCACATGGACGGATCTTGAAGTAGCAAAAGTCATTTCCTTGGAGTTTTAATTCAGTAATGTGTTGTTAAAAGGCTGTAATGGGGAATTCCAAATAGTGTTTTGTTGCCATTGTTAAAATGGTAAAGGGTAAATATGTGTGAAATTCTCCAAATAGATGATGATGTTCATAAAATGAAATTAAAATAAACTCATTGCCTTCAAGAAAATAAACAAAGATGATGTCTTCAGGAAAGGTATTTGACATAATGTCAAATTAGATTTTAAAGGAGATTGTGATATTCTAAGGAGTCTTCTGGATTAAAATGCTTGGGGAAATGATTGTTTTTACTCGCCAATATGATGGGTAATCACATGGGATTGAAATTTTCACAAGTAAAGTGAAAATTTAGTAGTAAATATGTTTTTACATTTAGGTAAAAAATTTGAAGGGGAATGCAAATATAAAAGTGACAAAGAACATTTTAGTTGCAAATGGAAGGCAAAATGAGGATTAGGGTAAAATGGCATTTTCCAACTACCAAATCAAAGGTCTGAGTTCAACGTGATAGGTGTCAGGCAACAATTAAATCTAACCCTTCTTATCTTCTTTAAAATTTATTCTTTCCTTCATTTGAAAGGATTATGATTTTGGAGGTTCTACAAGAGAAAAAGGGCTTTGTATAGAAAAGGGATTGTGGTCTAAGTTAGGTGAAGGTTTGTAGATGTAAACTTAGATTATAATACTTCTATGTATATAATGAGATTAATTCAATATCTTATTGCTGTGTAGTTGTCTCCAAATCTAATTTAATTTAATTTTCTTTGACATAAATAATTAAGGGTTATTGTTGTTTTCTTGGACATTTGCTACTATGAACTATTTTTGTAATTGCCTTTTGTTCAAGGAACACAATAAATATTTTTGTGAAAATAGTGGGAAAGCTATATTTTTAGGTGGATTATTAAGTATGGCTATATTAAAAAATTCAAAGATCTTATTATCATAAGGTGATAATATAACAAAATATAATCAAAATATTTTTAATATTATGGTATAAGATGTAGGATATATGACTATGTAGCCCAAACTCAAGCATTGGTCAATTTTGTATATTGTTTTATTCCAAAATGGTTCCAAACTTTATAAATCTCAATAAATCTTTTATTTCATGTTTAATTTCTTAGGTTTTTTGTGTCTTCATGGAGGTTAAAGAGTATAGGGTGAAACATAGAAAAATAGGGGTGTCCCTATGGTTTCCCAAAATGGAAAAGTGGATCCAAAGAGGGAAAAGGGGTCCTATAAATCTCTAATCCCATTAGGAAATGAGATCTGAAAAATGAAAGGACTATCAACCAAAAGGTTAGTCAAGTCAAAGTGTGAATCTACAAATTTCCCTTTTTTGTAAGGATGGGGGTATGAGTCAAACAACACTTTGGGTAGAAAGATTAAAAATAGAAAATCAACTCCAATTTGTGATCTATAAAGTGGATTCAAAAGATTAAACATAAAACTAATGACACATATAGAATTTCTAGAGAATCTTAAAAAGATGAATCTTGCATACCTCTCACAAAAAGGTGTTTCCAGATGTTGGTTGAGGACTCATTCACCCTATGGTGAATGGGTCTTGGATAGGGCTCTATAAAAATGGCATCTAGGTTTTGTTCTCATGTTTCTACATCCCATATCCCCAATTTTTATAGTTGGACAATCAAAAGAAAATCATATAGGTGAGTGGTCGTGAAATGGAAACAAAGGTGACAACTTTGACAACTTTGCAATTTTTAAACTTTGAGATCTTCAACATTTCTTCAAGCTACAAATCTACAAGACACAAAGAGAGGGGGCAAATGTTTATTTTTGGTGAATGGGGGTTTTCCTTGGTTAAACCCCATCTTGGTAATTAAACTTTGAAATGAAATGAAATAGCATGAAAGGAATGATGAATGAACCAGTCAATGTTACAACTCACCAAACCCTTGAATGAACCTTTGATAATGGAGGTCCACAACTTGCATGAAATGGATTTAATGGATGTGGATCTTGACTTTGAATCTTTTCTTGAAATGATACTTTCAATGATTGATTGAATCATGAAACCTACATCAACATATTAGCTCCAAAAACATGCATGACTCCACGGGTATGTGCAGGATCATCATGGAAAAAATAGGCCCTTAAGTGGCAAAAAATTTAGAAAAATCAGAGTTAGGCAACTTGACGTAAAAATTTGAATAAGTTATCTATATTATTTTAAAAATATGTAAGAATAGAATCTATAGAAAATTGAATTTAGTTTCTAAACTACTAGGTTTATTTAAAAAAAATCTATTTGGTGAAAATTTGAAATTTCAATGCAGAGTACTTAAATTTCAAGGGAAAAATAAGAAGTAGGTGTTTATTGACCACCCTAACCACAATAAAATGATAATATTTTTTTATAAGATTTTAGATATAAGTAGAGGACTCATGTCCGATGTGATGCATATTCTTTTGTAAATTTTTTCCAAGTAAATAATTAATTATGAATTTTTATTACAAATTTTAAAAAATATAAAAACTCATATGTTTCCACCTTAACTTGGTCAAAACTTCATTAAAATTATTTTTTTAATCCTATAGTATACAAAGCATAGAATGTGATAGATGTTTTGGTTTCAAAATGTGATACCGCTTTAAAGCTATAGGGGTATGTGCGGATCATGATGGGCCAAAAAGTGGCAATATGATGGGTATGTGGCTGATGACTTTTTTTCACCCAAAATTGATGAAATGAAAAGGGTTTTTAAAGGAGATTCTCAATTTCCACCAATATAAATTATGCTTTACTTTGAATTTAATAACTAATTATTATTCATTTTCTATTTGAATTACGACTAAAGTCCCTGATTGATAGGCTAATTGAAAACATCTATAGCTTTCAAATGGTATCACATTTTTAAATAAAACATGTGTCACATTCTATGCTTCATATACTATAGGATTAAAAAAAGAAAAATGAATTTCATGAATTTTGACCAAGTTACATACAAGTTTTTATATTTTTTAAAAGTTGTAATAAAAATTCATAATTAATTTTAAATGCATCACATCAAGATATGAGTCCTCTACTTATATCTAAAATATTATCATTTTATTGTAGTTAGGGTGGTCTTAGACATCTACTTCTTATTTTTCCCTGAAATTTAAGTACTACTACATTGAAATTTCAATTTTTTCACCATTTATAGAATTTTTTTTTTTAAACAAACCTAGTAGTTTAGAAACTACATTCAATTTGCTACAAGATTCTATTCTTACATATTTTGAAATAATATAGATAACTTATTCAATTTTTTTACGTCAAGTTGCCTAACTCTAATTTTTAAAATTTTTGCCACTTAAGGGCCTATTTTTTCCATGATGATCTTGCACATACCCATAGATGTTTTCAATCAGCCTATCAATCAATACTTTAGTCATAATTCAAATAGAAAATGAATAATAATTATTTATTAAATTTAAAGTAAAGCATAATTTATATTGGTGGAAAGCTAAGAATCTCCTTTAAAATCCCTTTTTGTTTCATCAAACTTGGGTAAAAAAAAAGTCGTCAGCTAAATGGACCTTCATATCAGTTACATATCACCACTTTTTGTCCGATCATGATCCTGTACATACCCCCTAGACATAACTTGGATATAATGCTTGGATCTTGAATGTTACAATGAATGATGAAGAAATCCTCTCTTGAATTCTCTTGACAATAATCTTGGCTCTTGTAAAATTGATCTCTCAAAAATATAATTAAAATCTTCTCTAGAAATTTAGACTTGATTTGATGAAATAGCCTTGTATTTATAGTAATTTATCCTTAATTCAAATATCACAAGCTGACATTAAAATATAGATTTGAAAATATTCAAATATCACCAAAAAGATAATTTAAATTAGGGTCCTAGGTCTAAGTGAGGACCCATTCTCCCTTGGGAAAATGGATCCTAGGTCGCTTACCTAGGACACACATTGCTCAAGGATAAGTGTTATGGTATTAATGAATGTCAGGTTTTCCTCTTCAAAAATTACAATTAATTAGGTTTGGATTTGAACTAAATGGGCCAATTAAGGAAAATTAACCTCAATTAATTAATAAAGCCCTAGATGAGTGTGAAAATAAATACACTTTAAAACACCACATTAAGGCACAATTAAGTCCATTTCATTTAACAAGGCCCTAAACTCAATGTGAATATGGAAAATACATACGACAACACTAAATTAAGGAATTATTTAGTCCATTTTATTATTAATATTTCCCAAATTAAGTGTGAAAAAGGGATACTTTTTCCCACACTACATTTAGCCCCCACTTTAGTGAGAGGAGGAACCTATGTCAAATTCACACTAAAGTAGTCAAGAGGGGTCCAAGTGTACCAATGCAGATGGTATAGGATGACAAAGATCGAGGGTGATCAAGCCCCTAGGATGACATAAGCATGAAGGGACACACACAAGGTGTATGATATGCAACACCAAGACACAATACACAAACATACAATGTCAAAGAATAAAAGAAATATAAACAAAAAAGGGTGGATTGAGCCTCAATTTTTTGTCCAACTCAATGTAGATCAATCCTTAGTTGTTTGTCCAAGAACATTCACAAGAATAACTCGATGTCCACTATGAAAACAATGCACACACTCACTCTAAGCTAATGGAACCTTAGGCCATCCACTAGGTGAGCCCCCAACGGGTGACAAATGAGAGAATCTTATTAGGCTCCCTTACCACATCAAATCTATCCTCTTGAAAACTTCAATAAGGCACCACAATGTGAAAATTTGAGCTTTACAAGGCCTAACAAGCTACGTTATACTAAGAACTCATGAACATTATATATATGTATATATATACACATATATATACACACATAAATATACATACATACATACATACATATATATATATATACAAAGGTTTTTTCAAAGGGACTTCACTTAATTCATGTAAGGTCTCTTCTTAGATATCACCATGCCTAATGTCTCCAAGAGAGGAAAAATAAAATAAATATCACACTCTTGGAGGATATCAAAGCCAATGACACCACCAAGAAAATGATGCATCACAATAAAAAATAAAATCACACAAAGAAACACGAGTGTTAATGTATGCCCCTAATTTAAAGGGATTGCTAACACCATTGCTATAAGAAATATACTTTAAAATAGAAGAATACATGAGAGATTATTTAGAAAGCCATATGCCAAGTCATATGTTCCCGAATGAAATTACATCATGAATAAGGGGTTTCCCCTAAAATGAAATACTAATGATAACACAATACGCTACATATGAGCCAACTTAAGACATGTCATCCACATCCCAAGCTTGCTCTTATATATACATTGAAGGTAGTCAACTAGACAAAAGAGACAATGACAAGTGCCATACAAGGAAAAGGCTACCTAACCCCCTTCCCCCCAATTAGTACAAGACAAGGGTGAGCCAAGGTGATTGATTGGAAACTTGAAAATTAGTATCAATTAGAGGAACAAGGTGATTAAACACAAGGAAGATCACCACAATCCTTAAGATTTTGAATTTTACTACCCAAAGCCTTACATTCATTAGTAGAATGACTATGAACTCTATGATATGCATGAAATAAACTCTTGTAAAATTACTTTCATGTTCTTGGAGGGAGAGATATCAAATGATTTTGGAGGAGCCTCGACAAGATACTCTCTTGATCAATAGTATATGTTCCTTTATTTTGCGACAAAGATATATCTTGCTTAGTACAAGGTGTCACACCTACACAAGAATCTTTAGATTGTGATATTTTTAACTCTCCCTTAAGGGAGGGTGTAGAATATAATGAACTCCAATCATTACTAAGACATGTCCTAGGAGTGTTTTATATGATTACATTAATGTTAAGAAAAGATTTATTTTATTCTTTCATTTCTTTCAAGGGACAATAACCAAGACCACTACTGGTTTCTTGTGTGTTAGGTTCTATAGGGGCATGGATACCTTGTTCTCTAGCACCTCATCCTTTCCCACTATAACCAACTTGTTTCAAAAGCTCATAACCTCTTCCATAAAGCTTTTCAGTGGTTGGTCATAATCAACTTCATCAAATTTACTTGTGTAATTTGCTTCTTCCTCTAAAGTGGATGAAGTGGATACTTTTGAATTTTTTGTGGAAATTACTACTTTTTCTTTTCCCTATTTGGACTCTTTTGTTGTGATCTTGTATTCACCCATAAATTTAGGTGTAAAATCTAAGGAACCCCAATCATCTTCCAATAACTTTGTGACTTCCTCAATATGCTTTTCTTTTTCTTTCTCTTGCATGGATTCCAGTTGTGTAGTTGGTGTCAATGTTTCCAAAGGATTTTCCTTGTCTTTCTCAATGTTCAAACAAATTTCTACTTTAGGGTTGTCCTCGATTGTATACACTTTGTTGTTGTAGACATACTTCATTTTATGATGAAGAGTACAAGGCACCCCATTCATTACATGAATCCATGGCCTACCCAAAATAAGATTATATCAATGATCATGAAGCATAACATGGTTATTAGTTTGCAATGCAAATTTTTCAACTCTTATAGGTAGTGTTATCACACCAGCAAGTTGCTTTCCCACATTATCAAAACCATGTATAGAGAAAGAGTCTAGTTGAATTTGGATTTTGTATACTCCAATCTTATCCAAAAGGTTTACACTACATACATTAATGGTAGATCTATTGTCAAAAAGGGTTCTCTTTATCCCCTTCCTATGAATAATAGGTATTATGATGAAAGATTCATTTTGTTTCTACATGTCCAAACGAGGTAGCTCACTTTGGTGGAAAATAATGTTTGCATTCATTCCTTGAATTAGGTTTTCTATGTCATTTGGTTGCTCATTAGGAGGGATAGGAACTTGTTGTAAAGCACTTTTAATCATGTTATGATAATGAGGGGAGGCTTGAATGAGATCACATAAGGATATCTTACCAGGAGTATCCTTAAGTTGTTCAACAAGATCATACTCTTTTCCACTTTGGAAAGGCAAGTGAGGAGCACAAGGAAAGATAGGTTGAGCCAATGGTAATGAAACAAGATTGGTTTATTGTTGCCTATTTTTCCTTGTATTATATGTGTGAGCTATGGTATTGTAATTTAGTTGTTGTGAAACATTATTACTATAAATTTTCCTTATAATGTTCAAGATATCTCCTAGAGCTAATGGTTTCTTTTTAGGTGGCTCTAATATAAGCACAAGTTTGGTTTGAACTTTTGGTTATTGTGAGGGTGGATAGATGATAATTTTAGGCTTAGGTGGTCTAATAATTAAAGGATTTGTAGGAGGTCTAAGAATTAGAGGACTTGAGGGAGTTCTAATGTTCATAACCTCAACAAGCTTATCCTTATTTTCATGATCTCTTAGTGAAGGGGAGTCTAATATCACTTCAACATCTTCATCTATGCCAGGATCATTACTATTGTTTGAAAGATATGTGTCGATGTTGTAATATTATTTCATTGTGATATCTTCCATAGTAGGAGAGCTTTTAGGAGAGGAGAAAACAAGATGTTGATCACATTCCATAGATTTTGTAAAATGACATCATCACAAATGGGGGATTCATCAAGAGAAGAATGCTTACCAATGATTAGACTTTTGTTCAATTAAATGTTTACAAGTGTGAGAAGCTTTAGGGGAGGGAGAAACAAGACTCTCATGACTCCTAACACTATGCTATCTTCTTCACAAATAGGAAAGATACTAGGAAAATAACAAATACGATTGTCATGTTTGTCTATGATTTCATCCTCTTTCTCTAGAGTATTCTCACAAGCAAGGGATGAGTGGAGACTAGGTAAAGTGATGTTAAGAGATGTGTCAATGATCTCATCTTCTTGTGCTATAATATCTTCCATAGTAGGAGAGTTTATAGAAGAGTATCTTTCAGTATTGTCATGATTCTCAATGGGTGTATCTTCTAACACCAAAATACATTCGTCACTAGTAGGAGAGGTATTGGGAGAAGAGAAACTATGATTATCATGATTGTCTATGCTTGCATATTCTTCTATCACATCATTCCCAAAAATAGGAGAGATATGAGGAGGTGTGGAATTAATGAATGTGTTAACATTTTCATTGTCTTGTACTAAGATACTCTCATAACTTAGAGGAAATATATTGGAGGAATGACTAACATTCTTGTTGATGATCTTTTTCATGGTATACTTGGAAAGGAAAGATACTAACATTGTGAATGAAAAGTAATCTATCCAACTTATTCAATGCTTCAATATGTAAACAATTATCAAAGAGATCTAATGATTTTCACTATTGAAACGAGCTTTTGAATGATTTAAAAATGACAACACTAAATGGATATTTAGACCTAGATGCATAAAACAATTTTTTTAAAACTTTCCAGACTGATACTATAGGCTACCAACAGTCCTAGCAAGTGCAGAAAACCACAAAAAGGCTCAAAAAAATTGGTTTTCGTAGGCCTCCAAGGGATCATCTCCTAGGGGAAAATGGGTTCCTATACAGTTTTTTAAAATTGAATTTTTTTATTTCAAAGTGATTAGATGTGTTTTTTGTTTCAAATCTCATATTGTATCTTCTATAACAAAATTTTCTAGAATTTGATGTTTAAATGCAAGTGCAATGAAGGAAAAATGATGAACTATATGACACTTTTTAAAATGTAATTTTGATTCAATTTTTGAATATTAAGGATGAAAAGTACACTAATATGCAAACACTATGCAAAATCAATGTAATATGCATGTAATTTTTTTAATTTTTCAAGTTTAAACAATGTGAAAATAAAAATTTAAACCCCTATATGCAATGAAAACTAGCGAAATATTTAAAGAACCCTAAATGTGATGCAACTAATGCAAACCTAATACATCTATGGTTAAAAGGACCCCAATTTTTTAGAATGTTGTTGTACAATGTTAGGTTCACCAAAATGAAACATAGAAAAATAAGAGTGTCCCTATAGTTTCCCAAAATGGAAAAGTGGATCAAAAGAGGGAAAAGAGGTCCTACTTCTCTAATTCCATTAGGGAAAATTGGATATTTTTCACATTATTTCTCTCTCCCCCTTTGACATCAATGGAAAAGGGCAAAATATACGCTTCACTTTCTCCCTTTGACATCAAACATACATACTTTCTCTCTTTACCACTCTACATACCCCCCCTTAGGAGAACACAACAAACTATCTCAACCATCAAACACTGCACATTTGACAAAGAACAAAACCAACCTACACCAATACTTACTCCCCCTAATACAACAACCAATAAAGCCACTACCTACTCCCCATGAGAGGAAGCCTCCAAAATTAGTCTAGAACAAAGAATGAATCTTGAAATCCACTAGACTAATGCATATCCTTATGCATCGGGTTCAAAGGAGGGGTAATAACCCCTAAATTCTCCCAAAGATACTCAAAAGTATCCTTAGGAAGAGCCTTAGTGCATATGTCAGCAACTTGATCCTTTGTAGGCACATACTCAAGATTCACTTCATTCTTTGTAACCTTCACTCTCAAAAAGTGATACTAGATTGAGATATGCTTTTTCCTTGAGTGCATCACCAAAGTATTTGAAATATTAATAACACTTGTATTATCATAGAAGATATAAATTGGTTCATCATATACCACCCCAATATCCTTCAAGGTTTTCCTCATCCACAACACCTGTGTGCAACAAAATGCTACTACAATGTATTCTACCTCTATAGTAGATAAAGTCACCGAGTCTTGTTTCTTGCTCAACCAAGACACCAATTTTCATCCAAGAAAGAATTCACCACCACTTTTACTTTTCATATCATCAACACAACCTACCCAATGAGAATCTGTATAAGAGCTCAAAGAAAATTTAGTATCCTTTAGATACCACAAACCATGTTATAGAGTTCCCTTCAAGTATCTAAATATCCTCTTCACTACTACAACATGTGAATCTCTAAGATATTCTTGAAATATAGCCACAAGACAAATTACATGCATGATATTCAATCTAGTAGCAATTAGATATAGCATTCCTCCAATCATTGATCTATACTTTCTTTGATAAACCTTATAAGATTCATCATTCTTACTTATCTTGCACATAGTAACCATATGGGTACATATTGGTTTAGAATATTTCATTCCAAACTTCTTCAATATTTCCTTATCATACTTGATTGTAAAATAAATATACCTTTCTTTTTCTGATTGATTTTTAACCCAAGGAATAAATTCATCTCCCCAAACATAGACATCTCAAACTCTTTCTGCATATCTTCTACAAATTTCTTACACATAGCATCAATGTCTCCAAAGACTATATCATCAATATACACAACCACAATCAAAATCTAATCTTTTTCAACTTTGAAATAAATATTACTATCTATGGTACCTTTATTGAAACCTTGATGTATCAATTACTTATTCAACCTTGCATACCAAGCTCTAGGAGCTTACCTCAATCCATATAATGCATTCTTCAATCTATAAACCATATCCAGTTTGTTTGATAACTGAAATCCTTACGGTTGTTCAATGCATACCTCTTTTTCCAACTCACCATTCAAGGAAGTAGACTTCACATCCATTTCATAAACCTTGAAATCTTTATATGTCACAAAAGGAAAAAATATCCTAATAGCTTCCATTCTTACCACTAGAGAAAATGTCTCCTCAAAGCCTATTACTTATACTTGTGAATAGCGCTTACACACAAGCCTTTCCTTATTTATTACTACTTCTCCTTTCTCATTCATTTTGTTTCAAAATACCCACTTAGTTCCAATAATATATTTGTTTTCTAGTCTTGGGACAAGTTCCCAAGTCTGATTCTTCTCAATCTGCATTTGTTTTTCTTCCATATCCTTGATCAAATACTCATCCTTGCATCGTTCAATTTTTGTTTTGTGTTCAAATTTGGAGAGTAAACATAAATTTACCTATTCTTCAACCATAGTAGCTTTTCTTCTTGTAAAAACACCTTTTCTTTTGTCACCAATGATCTGATATTCAGAATAATTCTTTTGCAAATACTCAGGAGTCTTAGGAATGTTTTCCAGAGCTTCTTCCTCTTCAATATAAGCCTCCTTTTCCTTACCTCCATATTTGTTATTTTCTTGCCAAGAGGAATCATCTAACTCATATCCATATATGACCACAAAATTATTTTGTAAGTCTTCATCAACTTTGACATTTTCACTCTCAATAATCTTCTTTAGCCTCTTGCTGTAGCATTGGTAAGATTTATTTCTTGTAAAGTATCCAAGGAAGATACCTTTATTAGATCTTCTATCAAACATTCCTAATTTATCTTCATCTTATCTGATATAACATTTTCTCTCAAAAAAATTGTAATATTTGATAGTACCTGAATTCCTCCATACCACAACTCATAGGGAGACTTTGCACTATTTTCTCTTGCTTGAATTCTATTAAGAATGTAGAAAGTAGAATGAATTGCTTCTCTCCAATAGAATTTCATTAGGTTTTCCTCTTTCATCATTGTTCTTTTAGCTTCTTGAATAGTCCTATTCTTTTTTTCAACCATTCCATTCTGCTGAGGAGTCCTAGGGGTAGATTAATGCCTAAGTTCTATCCAATGATTCTCATAAAACTATTAAATAATTGGAGATGAACTCTCCACCTCTATTAGACATCAAATATTTGATCTTTATATCCATTTCATTCTCAACCATAATATTGAATTATTTGAACTTATTTAGAGCTTCTAATTTTTCATTGAGAAAAGTAACCCATGTCATTCTATAATAATCCTCAATCAATAGCATGAAATACCTATCACCTTGAAAACTTCTTACTTTGGTAGTACTAGAAAGGTTTGTATGCACTACCTCCAACAGTTTGGTAGTAGATTGTTCCTTTACTTTGAAACTTCTTGCTTGCTTCCCAATTTGAAATTCCTTGTAGGCAACATTGATAGCCTTTGTAATCTTTGTAAGATCTCTCATAGCTTGAATTGAACTGATTCTCACTAAGTTATCAAAATTAATGTGACACATTTTTCTATGCCATAACCAACTTTCATTAATCTAGGTCATAAATCAATGACCATTAGCACCTTTAAGCTAATAAAAATTTACATCTATCCTTCCACTAGCAACCACAATTTTAGATCCTTTTCTGATGTCACATCCATTATCCTAAAACATAAGATTATATCCTTTGCTACATATTTTTCCAACACTCAAAAGGTTATTTTCTTAAACCATTGACATAAAGAACATCATTTGTATTATGCTTTCCATCAAAACTAATCTAACCTTTTACACATATCTTAGTAGATGTATCATCACCAAAATTCACTAGACCCCCTTCATATTTCTCAAGTTTAACAAACTTACTTTTTTCATCACTCATATGATTTGATCATCCACTATAAATAATCCAATAGTTCTTCTCTTCTCTAGCATGCAAAGTAATCACCGTAGTTCCTTTAGTGTTATTACCTACTTTTAGAGCACTTTCATTCACACATCTCTCATAGTTAGCAAAATTAGTTCCATCTTTAATATCCATGAACAATAACTCACTATCCTCATCATCCACATAATCATATTCATCATTAAATATACTGGCATCTTCTTTAACATAATAACTTTTCTTAATTTGGTAACCTTTATTTTCCTTATTATTATCATTCAAAGCTCTATTTGGACATGTTGAAGAAAAATTACCTATCTTACCACAACTAAAACATTTGAAAGGAAACTTACCTCTATATTTGCAGTACCCTTTGTTGATGATGTTTTCTGCATAGCAACAAATCAGACAAAATATGAAATCCTATCTCTCTTGAAAGGTAAATCTCTATCAGCAAGCCTCAAGAGATAACCCCAAGGTCTCTAATGTCAGGTCTTGACAATGCATAAACAACTTAGTGATAAATCTGAAAATGCTAGTAATCATAATGGGACCTTACTACAAGCAAAAACTGAATCTTCAATTTATCAGATCTGGCAATATGTTGATACTTCAATCTTAAATCTAACTTGAATGATAAAGAAATAGTAAAAGATTAGGGTCTCAGAGAGATTACTAAGACTAATGCTACTCCTAAGATTAACAATGCAGATGATGAAACACTTGAAATGGACTAATCCCTCATAAACCAATTCTTGCTTAACCTAGATGAATCTACAATCTTACAAGAACAGTGCAATATTCTAAGGCATTCAAGATTTTTAGATCATGAACATTCATCCAAGACAACCTTAAGACAATTGAAATGAATAAACCTTCACAACTGAACTGACCACAATAGATATATGGTCTAGGCTAACTTTGCAAAGCAACTAACAATCAACTAGCTGCAAAAGGTATGGACCATGGATCGCTGCTACACTTCAAGAATCAAACCATAACCACCATTAAATCAAATCCAATTCTAAATCTAACATACATATAATAACCTTGAGAAATTTTAAAAGATAGAACCACAAGAACCATGCAAGATAAGTCAACACAAAAGAGATCACCAGAAAATCACAATGTCTTCAATTGTATTCAATCATCGAATTTTAGCAAAAATTCCAATGTTTTATGTTACAACATTTGCTCAAAATGAACTATCTTCTAACTCTATTCTACTACCTAATTCGCTCTTGTATTAAAACTATTTCTATTTGTGTCTGTGTATCTATCTTACAAATGAGGCAGAATGCCAAATTTATAGGAAACACCCAAAGCATGTCAGCCTAGCCAAGGTTTACAATAATAAAATAGCCACAAAATAGACCGGCCCAAGGAAAATTCAAAATGAGATAAAATATTCATTAAATGCTTGGGACTCATCCAGGTCGGCCTGGGATCTCCAATATAATTTGAACCAATGCATGTGAAGGAGAAGGAAAATAATAGGGAAGCACAAATTTCAATGTAGCCATGTATTAATTGCTTCCTTCTTTATCCTTAGCGTGCCTCTCCTTATCATGTACTATCAAGAATTCCTTCTCCAAGCCAGCCAAGGGTGGAGTAACCAACACTTTAAATTTCCCTTTCCATAGATTTAATTTCATCCCTAGAACTTCCTTGATGACCCAGTTAAATTTAGCCTGCACTCAGCAAAACCACCATTAATAATATCCATTATAACATGAAGATCGAGATTAGCCCATTACTAATAATGTATTCATCATTCAAATAAATTCAAACACAGATCGAAATCAACTTGAAATATTGCCAAAGCATAATTTCTACATAGTTTGGGATTTTCACCCCTCCGCGAAATCCAGGCTAGAAGGGAATTTCAAGGAAATCTAGGCTAGGTGGATTCTAGTGAAACAAGCACAAAATCAACAATAGATTACCAAAACGAAGGAAAGATGCATAAAAAATTATATAATCTATAAATCTAAAGCATGGAATGATAAGTATTCATCATTAAACTGATCTATTTCACCCAATTTCTTAGTTCTGCAAAGCATCATAGAGAATTCAGAAAAATCTGATTGGACTGGAATTTTACAGAAAACACAAAGTTCCAGATTTTCAACACATTCCGGGAAAAAAGAGAGGGCTAGGAAAACTGGGAAAATCTCGAGGTCGAAAGAAAACGCGAATATTGATGTTATGTCACGATTTCACTAAAATTGATCGAACGATCACAAATTTGAGGACCCCGAGTATGGAACCAATTTAACCTAAACCTCCTATTTATTTTCCTTGAATTCTAGGCTCATTCGAAAGAAAATTAAGACGAAATGGTGATTCCATAGGTATGAAACCTTAAATTTTGACCAATAATGCATAGAGCAAGCTTGAACATAGATAACTCGACTGTTGGGTCCTCACAAAGGTTATTTACGACCCTCAAGCAAGCTATCTCTAGATGAAAATGAATGAAAAAGCTCATAACTTACTTGGGAAACCATAAATAAAGCAATATCACATACCATTAATAAAATACCAGTCGACTCCAGCAAAGACAAACAACAATGTTGAACACCTAAGCAAGCAACAACGATGATAAAGTCGAGTGTATCACAACCAGATTCAACAATTCAAAAATTTAGTATGCCAAAGTAGGCCAAGCACCTCAGGATCAAATATCTCAACTCAACAGGATGCCAATGATAAAGCATAGTGGCATAAAGCTCCAAAAACCAATAAAATTCAGAAATTCGACGGCAGGACGAAAATTTGAAAAAATCTGGCCTGGGCGGAATTCCGCGAAGACCATAAATCTATGAACCATGGCATAAAGCATACATTGCCAAAATTTGAATGAAATACGGGAAAATCCGGACGGGGCAGAAAATCCTGAAACAGAGCAAAAACCCGATTGCTCAGAGCTTAAGTTTTTTCGATGTGCAACTCAGGGGAATCACTTACGCAGGAAAGATAAACATTTTAGCATTCCTGAAAGTGACCAAATTCAGCAATCAAAGTACCAAAAGGCATAAAAAATCAGAGCAAAAAAAGGGGGTCCCTACTTTCAATGGGGCGTGTGTGCAAAAACTGCACAACAAATGGTGACTCTGCTGAGAAATGCTCGAGAGTATTTTGATGACGACCAAGCATCATGAACCCAAAATCTTTGGTTTCAATCTCCATATTGGGCAAACAAATCAAAATGCAAGATTAAAGAAAATTAGAACCAAAGGTGGACTGAACCTTGCATAACCTAAAAATTTGAGTGTGTGCCAGTGAGTTCATTTCCATCCTTAAGCCATAATATAAACCAAGCTTAGTCAATTCAGGCTACATAAAGATTCTAGCTCCAAAAGCAACCCAGATAGACCCTTGCTGCTAGTCAGGCATCCATAGCCCTGATGAGGTTATCGCTATGGCCCTCTCAAGCATAGCTCTACTACCAGCCAGGCATCCATAGCCCCGGTAGAGATACTTGAATACCCCTGATAAGTTGAATTCACTCTTTTTATTTTCAATATTTTCACTTTTGTCTTCTTTCTAATATTCTTTTCTTTTCACTTTTTCATTTCAACCTATGAACAATGAAGTTCACTCTCGGGGCTGAGAACCACAGTGGCATTGAAGCAGAACATAAGATTTTTTACCTAACATGACCTCACAAAAATTCTACTGCAACCTCAGGATTCTTAAGGTGTAAGAAAGATATAAGATTTCAGAATACTTCAGGTTCAAGTCAAACCAATGACCCATCCTGTTCGAATCAAACATTCAGACTGCTTGACGATAATAAAAGATCTCGACCCTCCATTCAAGACACATGATTAAAATCCATCAATGAAATACTTAGAACAGTCCCAAATAATGAAATGGTTGTTGTGCAAGTAGGACACTTCCCCAAATAGAAGGCAGAGGAACACTGAATCAAAGAAGCAAAGCAACAACCAAACCGACACCCAAAGCAAACCTAAACTAACCAAAATAGAAGCAAACCAAAGGAAACAAAGCAACCAAACTAATCAAAGCTAAACTAATCCTACAGTGACCTATCCCAACTATATACAAAGAGACTCACAACAACTCATCATCAGATAGGGTGAACTGAGACCCACCCCCATACGGTTCATCAATGCATGGACAAGCAACAAGGTGATGATAATAGTCCTCAAGAATGCAAACTTATCTTTATACTCAGTAAAGTAAACCTCAAAAATGCAACATTCAAATTCAACCTCATAATCAGGAGCAATCAACAATTGAGGTGACTCATTAGGACCATGATCACTCCATATGCAAGTTTCCTTCCCTAAATTCCCATAGTCAAATTGACAAGATTCAGAATTCATAGTAAGGAGAGAAACAACCTAATTTTGTACTATTATGGGCTGAATGTGGTATTCATTCTTCTTCAATTGTGAAGAGTCGATCCCCTTGTCTTCAGGCGGTCTCAATTGATGATGGAATATCCCTCTTGCATCCGAAACATGCAAAATAGAATTAAAATCTTCAATGAATAATTCAAGGTGAAAATTAGATTGAGCAGATTCAGAAGTATAAACATGGAACTTTGCACCTATTTGAATTTCATTGCGAGGGGTCAATGTTGAAAATGTAAAAGCCTCATCATGTATAGTAACTTCCCCATCATGATGTTCGTTAGGAGGCCTTATAGACTGATCTTTAATCATGCCTTCACATACTACAATGTGGTTAAGTCCATCAAATATGACTGCAACAGTGCTATTCTAAGCATCATTTAGATTTCCTTTCACATTCGTATGAATCAAATCAGCTATCTCATCCTTAATACATAAAATCTATGAATTTTCAATATTTAGTCCACCAACAGATAGAGAAAAAATAGAATTAAATGAAAAAGAAAACTCCCTGGATTCTATTATTGGCACTGGTTCAGGCTTGCAACTGTAACCCTCAGGAATATCAGCTTCTTTATCAACAACATCAACTCCTGCAGTTTGCTTCATGGGACATTCATTAACAATCTATTGAAGCTCCTCATCTAAAAGCTCAACCTCCTCCAAGGCTACCTCACCATTCACTACTATGATTTTCTCAGATTCCATGCCAGTTAATTCTTCTACTAGAAATTCACCAGTAGCTTGTTGAAATTAATTTATTGGAAGCTCATTCTTTGTTAGTTGATGCACATTCTTTGTATGACCTGACAACCACAGTTGTTCTTCCACCTCTTCTATTGATTCTACCGATGCTTCAACACTGTCAAATTTATGAATAGGCATATCATGTAACATGAGGATTTCCTCAGCCTCCCATCCCTAAGGGTCAACAGCTAGTACATAATTTCCCAAGCTTGTTTCAGACAAAAATATCTCCTTTAAAGTATTTATATCAGCCTGGCTTGAAACACCATTTTGTTTAGAAAGCATATATCTTTCAAGAGATCTTAGTACTGCATTCCTAATTGCAGGATCCCTTAACAACTCATTAGTAGAGAGACTTACTTTGACTTTCTTGAGTTCTTCCACCACACACTCTCCTAGTTTCTCTACAGTCATGGTAGAATAGTTATCTTCAGAGCTAACCAAAAATTTATACCTGTTGCTTTCAACGCTTCCTCCTTTATCAACATCAGATTGTCGTCCACTCACAAAATACTGAGTAGACACATGGTGGAGTGCTTGAACTTCTTCAATTGTAGACTCTTCTTCGTCTAATGAACCATTGTGATTCTCCTCATTATTTCCAAAGGATTGAACTATAGATTTTTCATTGTTTACATACCCTATTTCAACACTCTTGTCTGGTTCTCCTTCTGGTCCATTTTCTTCACCTCTTGGAAATGGGGTATGACTCACCACCATAACTGATATGTCATAAGGACTAGATGGTACTATCTTCTATCCACTCGAACTATTGCTAACATGTTGAACTTTCTGCTGGAAAATAGATACAACAATTTGGAATTCTTGATAGTCTGATTTAGAATGTTGATTAGTATTATGAATCCTACACCATCCTGAAAGAGCTACTTTTGCTAGATAAACTCCACTAGATTTATCTTGATTGTTTGGTTGATTGAGAGAGGTTGAGGCTCCTCCATTATTCTGAAATGATGGGTGCCTTCAATCAAATGTTGGCCCTGAGTGTTGATCTTCAAAATACTTTCCCCTATCAAGATTTTTCCCCTGAGCCTCCATCATATCCCTATTTCTCTAATCATAATTGGACTAAATCCCCCTTTGGGCTGCCTAGGATTGACCATTCTGTCTCCTTAGGTAGGTGACTTTAGTGTTCAACTTCTCAACTAGCTCTGTGAGTGCATCCAACCTTTCCTTGTTTGCACTATTTGATGGAGGAACAATACCAACTAAATTCTGCATATAAACAATATGTGACCCATGGTTCAAAGATTGATTAAATATCTCAGATCTCTACAAGTAACTATGTATATTAGCTTGCTGATGAAAGAATGCAGGATGGTTCATATTTGGATGGTAATTTAGCATGAGTTGAGTTTGATAGGAATGACCTGGATGTGGAACCAAGGGTGATTGAGGGACTGAACTCAACATAGGTGTTTGGTTAACTAAGGGTCCAGAAAAGTATTGTCTCAAATCTGTACTTACTTTAACAACCATATCATAGGCTTCAAATATGCTACTAGGATGGTTTTCTTTCCATTTGATGAAAGTAGATGTTAAACTATCCAAAGCCTCATAGTAAACCTCCCTGGTAGAGGCATCGTCTACAACATAAGGGGGTTGCAGCCTAGCATAAGCCCTATGAAATCTATTATTGAAAGCCACTATTGGTTCATTTTCCTCCCTCTTGACTCCAGTAAACTATAGAAGTAACTCATTAGCACTGATTGGGATCTTAAATTTCTATAGAAACATAGTCTCCAGTTGAAGCCAAGTAGTGATAGATCCAAGAGGAAGATGGCTATACTAATGAAATGCCTCATCCAAAAGGGAATATGGGAAAATTCTGCATGCAACATCCTCATAATTAATTCCCCTATCCTTAAGGATAGTTTTAAAAATCCTAATATGCTCCCCTACAGTCCTTTAGGGATCATTAATGTGAAAATTAGAGATGAAAAGCTCAGGATTGTAGTTGTTGAAAGATAAGGAAGATGGATTGTTAGCCATAAAAGCCATTGGCGAAGGTGGAGGTGGTAATGGCTAATTTATGGCTGGCTGAGGTTGTTGAATGGGAATGTACTTAGACTCAGATGAAGATGGACTTGATGAAGATGGGGATGATGGAAACGATGGAAGTGGATGGGTGGATGATGATTCACCCCTTATTCTAGTCCTCCTTGACCTAGTAGGAGTTGGTAGTTCTTAAAATTATTCTTCTCCTGGAGTGGATCTGGTTCTTCTTCTGAATCTTTTAGGAGAAATGGCCAACATAAATCAATCCAGCTTGCTTATTCAGACCCTCCTTCTAGCACCCATCTATTGATGATTTTTTCTGCACAACTTAGACAAATATGAAATCCTATCTCTCTTGAAAGGTAAATCTCTATCAACAAGCCTTGAGAGATAATCCCAAGGTCTCTAATGTCAGGTCTTGACAATGCATAAACAACTCAGTGATAAATGTGAAAATGTCGGTAATGACAATGGGACCTTACTACAAGCAAAAACTAAATCTTCAATTTATTAGATCTAGTAATATTATGATAATTTGATCTTAAATCTAACTTGAATGATAAAGAAATAATAAAATATTAGGGTTTCAGAGAGATCACTAAGACTAATGCTACTCCTAAGATTAACAATGCAGATGATGAAACACTTGAAATGGACCAATCCCTCATAAACCAATTCTTGCTTAACCTAGATGAATCTGCAATCTTACAAGAACAATGCAATATTCTAAGGTATTAAAGATTTTTAGATCATGAACATTCATTCAAGACAACCTTAAGACAATCGAAATGAATAAACCTTCACAATTGAACTAAGCACAATAGATATATGGTCCAGGCTAACTTTGCAAAGCAACTAACAATCAGCTAGCTGCAAAAAGTATGGACCATGGATTGCTGCAACACTTCAAGCATCAAACCATAACCACCATTAAATCATATCTAATTCTAAATCTAACATACATCTAATAACCTTGAGCAATTTCAAAAGATAGAACCACAAGAACCATGTAAGATAAGTCAACACAAAAGTGATCACCAGAAAATCACAATGTCTTCAATTGTATTTAATCACTGAATTTCAACAACAATTCCAATGTTCTGTGCTATAGAATTTGCTCAAAATGAACTAGCTTCTAACTCTATTCTACTGCCTAATTCACTCTTGTATCAAAACTATTTCTATCTATGTCTGTGTATTTGTCTTACAAATGAGGTGGAATGCCAAATTTATAGGAAACCCCCAAAGCATGTCGGCCTAGCCAGGGTTTACAATAATAAAATAGCCACAAAATAGGTCAGCCCAAGATAAATTCAAAATTAGATAAAATATGCATTAAATGCTTGGGACTCATCCAGGTTAGCCTAGGATCTCCAATACAATTCAAACCAATGCATGTGAAGGAGAAGGAAAATAATAGGGAAGCACAAATTTCAATGTAACCATGTATTAACTGCTTCCTTCTTTATCCTTAGCGCGCCTCTCCTTATCCTATACTATCAAGAATTCCTTCTCCAAGTCGGCCAAGGGTGGAGTAACCAACACTTTAAATTTCCCTTTCCATAGATTTAATTTCATCTCCAGAACTTCCTTGACGACCCAATTAAATTTAGCTTGCACTCAGCAAAACCACCATTAATAATATACATTATAACATGAAGGTCGAGATTAGCCCATTACTAATAACGTATTCATCATTCAAATAAATTCAAACACAGATTGAAATCAACTTGAAATATCGCCAAAGGACAATTTCTACATAGTTTGGGATTTTCACCCCTCCACGAAATCCAGGCCAAAAGGGAATTTCAAGGAAATCTAGGCTAGGCGGATTCTAGTGAAACAAGCACAAAATCAACAATAGATTACCAAAACAAAGGAAAGATGCATAAAAAATTGTGTAATCTATCAATTTGAAGTGTGGAATGATAAGTATTCATCATTAAACTGATCTATTTCACCCAATTTATTAGTTCTGCAAAGCATCATAGAGAATTCAGAAAAATATGATTGGACCAGAATTTTACAGAAAACACAAAGTTCCAGATTTTCAACACATTCCGGGAAAATGGAGAGGGCTAGGAAAACTAGGAAAATCTGCTAGCACAGGAAAATCTCGAGGTTGAAAGAAAACCCGAATATTGATGTTATGTCACAATTTCAGTCAAATTGATCGAATGATCACAAATTTGAGGACCCCGGGTATGGAACCAGTTTAACCTAAACCTCCTATTGATCTTCCTTGAATTCTAGGCTCATTCAAAAGAAATTTAAGATGAAATGGCGATGCCCTAGGCACAAAACCCTAAATTTTGACCAATAATGCATAAAGCAAGCTTGGACACATATAACTTGACTACTGGGTCCTCACAAAGGTTATTTATGGCCCACAAGCAAGCTATCTCTAGATGCAAATGAATGAAAAAGCTCAAAACTTACTTGGGAAACCATAAATAAAGCAATATCAAATACCATTAATAAAATACTAGTCGACTTCAGCAAAGACAAACAACAATTCTGAATGCCCGAGCAAGCAACAAGGATGATAATGGTGAGGGAATCACAACCAGATTCAAAAATTCAAAAATTTAGTATGCCAAAGTAGGCAAAGTACCTCAAGATCAAATATCTCAACTCAACAGGATGCCAATGATAAAGCATAGCGGCATAAAGCTCCAAAAACCAATAAAATTCAAAAATTCGACGGCAGGACGAAATTTTTTCTGAAAAATCCGGCCTAGGTAGAATTTCGCGAAGACCATAAATATCTAAACCACGACATAAAGCACACAGAGCTATACTTTGAATGAAATCCAGGAAAATCTAGACGGGCTAAAAATCCCAAATAGAGCAAAAAATTGAACTTTTTGCTTAGAGCTTAAGTTTTTGATGAGCCACTCGGAATCACTTAGGCGAGAAAGATAAAATTTAGCACTCCCCGAAAGCAACCAAATTCAACAATAAAAGGACCAAAAGGCATAAAAATCAAAGCAAGAAAAGGGGTCCCTACTTTCAGTGGGGCGTGTGTGTAAAAACTGCATAACACCCTTTTTCATTTTCTTCGCAAATTTTGCTTCAACACCATCAAGAACCTCCTAATCTCATTCTTCAAATATTTTTTGATTTGATGCTTTCAAAATAGTACCAAATTTTGCATTACTTGGACCAAATTCTCTCATTTCAAAAGCAGATATCGCACCATACAACTGATATCTAGAACATTTGCTCAAATTTTGAGCTCCCTCAATAGTATAAACTTTCTAACTATAAGATTTGGGAAAAGTTCTACCTACCTTTACCTTCCTTCTTCAAGATTTCCACCAAGACCTCTTAAATTACAACAAAAGTCCACCTTCTCATGTAGCTTGTAATATTTTCATCTTCAAACATCCTTAGGTTCTCAAATGTGATCTTTAAATTCTGCATCTTAGCTTGCTTGACCTTAACATCTCCTTCATATATACTTTCCAACTTTTCCCAATACTTTAGCAGATTTCAAATGCATAACTTTCATAAGTTCAATGTTAGAAATACCACTTAAAAAGACATACCTTGCTTTACCATATTTTCATAGGCCTTGATCTCATCATTAGTACTCAACCACTAGTAGGCATAGTATATCTAGTCTCAACAAACTTCCAAACTCCAAATCCAAGAGATACCAAGAAACCTTCCATTCTTGTCTTCCAAACCATAGTCTATTCCATAAAAAAAGAGCATCCCTCTTGTGCGCCATCCTAGATCACCTCAAGAAGTTAAGCTTTCTTCTAAGAACCTTGCTCTAACACCAATTTTGAATGCACAAGACAACTGAGAGGGAGTGAATCCAATTGTACATTATGTTGAACATATGAAATACTGAGAGGAGGGTGAATCAGTATTCCATAAAACCATAATAAAATTCTTTTAAACATTACCATAATTATGACTTAATTAGCAAGAGAGAACATTGAAACAAGTCAATGCAACCATACACACATGAACACCAGTCATTTTAATGCGGAAAACCCAAAATAAGAAAAAACCACAAGAGGGCAACCACAATATATTATATCTAGATATAAAATATTATTGGGCTCACTTCCAAGATCTACTATCCTTACAAAGACCTTATTACATTTCCTAAGTAAAAGATGGCTAATCACAAGATACAATGATAGTGGCTCACCTGCCAAAAAATTGAACTAACAGTGGTACATCTCCAATGTGTAGGGTTCCGGGCCTAATCAAGCTTAGTGTAGACATCTAAATTTAATCACTCCCATATGATTAAATTTACTCCCTTTTCGTCTACCATATTAAATATTAATTTATTAAATTAATATTGCACATTTTATCTCATATCTATAAAGTATTTAATTTAATCATTAAATACTTTATCTTTCACCTTCTTCCTCTCTAAATTAAATAAATACACCAATTTATTTAATTTAGTCATTTTACCCTTTTGATTTAATATCAATTTAAAATTTTCTCTCTCCTTGCCATCCTCCATAATTTTGCCTTAATCAATTAATTTAATTAATTCAAGATTATCATGTGCATCCTTAATCAAAGATTAATGTCACATCCTCCTATACATTTTCCACTTGCCTCTAATCTTCCATTAATTAGTCTAATCCAATATTTGCACAACCTTAATCAAGGTCATTAGCCAGATTTAGCACCACTTTTTAGCCAACCTTTGCATTTACCTTCTTTTAGCATTGACCCCCTTTCCCATGGAATTTTTAATTCACATTTATTTGTCCTAGACTTTTAAGGTTTAGAACTCCTGGGACTGCTCAGCATCTTCCCACATGTGACCAAGTCCCACCTTTTAGGAGCCCCACCCACCTCTTTAGATTCCCAAGAATTTATAATTTTAACCACCTTTTTCCATGTAGATTTTTGAGGAATTTCAAAATTCCTCAAATGTCCCTTTCACTCCCACTTGGGGATAAGAAATCCCTTTTTGTGGAAATCTTCTCACTCCCCAAGGTGCTTGTCCTTCATCCACCTCATGTACCCTTGGCCACCTCACTTGCACCATATCTCCTTATCTACTCTACTCACATCTAAAACAAATGTGAGGGCTTGTGAGTTCTCAACTCACCATAGCCCTCATTTTAACCTTGATGATTCAATCATTGAATTCTCTAGAGAATTCAAATTCTTCTATAAATACCCCCTCCTCAAGGGAATTTTCAACACTTAGCCATTTTATAACTACATGCTGCCAATTTACATTCTCACTCATTCACTATCATCTAGCCATCCATTCTAATCATTTTGCATAAGTTGATCTTGCATTTAGTCACTCAAGAAGTCATCTAAGGAGCACACAAAGTCATCCAAATCAAGGGCCAACTAAGGAGTCTCCAACAACAAGGAAGGTATAATCATTTGCATCTTGTTTTATCACTCTTTTAGGCTAATCTTGAAGTGTTATTAGTCTTTTATCATTCGCATTTTTAGTTATTTTGGGTAATAATATTAGAGTAGGGTAAAATCTACATTTAACTTAAATTAAAAAAAAAAAAAGGAAAAAATCCAAAAAAAATAGTAAAGAAAAATAACCGCCCTATGCGAAAACCACCTCTTGGTGGTGCCTTGGATAAGTATGCATGGTGAAAACCTATTAGCAGGTGTCATTCATAGAGGGATTAATCATTATCTACCTGACATCTTGGTTATTTTGTGCTTTCATCCGCACTATAATCCTTGCCCGCCTTAGCCTAGGCCGCTTGGTATTTATGAATTGAGCACTGGATGACCCGTCTTACCTATCCCTCATCCTGAGCTTTTTTTTTATATCCCACTTTGAGCTTGTGTCCTTCCCTTTGCTAGTCGGTCTATGTCATCATGTAGGATCATCCATCGTGTCGGGTTCCACTGATCTCTATCCTCCCGGTTATTTTCATCCTTCTTTATCAACTAATACGCTGCCCCTCGCTCTTTCATCGTAGGCAAGGCTGATCATTCGATCTGCCCCAGGGCATTTTGGATCAACTTGTTTTGGTCCTCCATCACTTCATCTTCACCGGCCCCCTTTTAGCTTTTATCCATGGTCTTTTTGTCAAACTACGTTGCCCCTCGCCATCACGAGGCAAGGTTGGTCATCCGGGATCCTCCTTCGGCATGACCGTCATGTTTTGTGTCCATCATCGGTCACCATTGTCTTCTTTCCACTTTATCCATGGTCTTTTTCCATGAACTATGAGGGCTCTGCGCTTTCACGTAGGCAAGGCCAATCTCTGATCGGCCCTCGAGCCCCTAGGTCTTTAGGGTGTCTCCCTTGTGTCCTGTTGTCAAGCCATGCCCCTATCTAGCTAGTTTTTAATAATAAACAAGGTCCACTTGTATCAACTAATCCAATTAGTTTTGAATATCCTACATCATATCGATCTGTTCACTTAGTATTCATCATAGGTCTCAACAGGATGCATCCTTCCTAACAGACCTCACCAATCCCATCTATTAGCTTGATCCTATGGCAATGGACATTTGAAATTGATTGCGATCTTTTGATGCTTTTGGTTTTTGATTATCATTTGAGCTTCCTATCATCACTTATCAAGGCCGCCATAATCCATCATATTACGGCGTGTTTTCATTGGTCCACATAGGGGCATATCTTGATCTTTTCTTTGATTGTGTCTTCTTGGTTGTCCCACATAGTACCCACCAAGATCCCCGAGGTTTTGTGTTATGTTGGGGCATCCTTTTGTGCTTGTGGTTATCTTAATATCGGGCTCGACCAAAGTCTTTCTTTGAGACTTTGGGGTGTTGGGATAGCCTTCTTGTCTGTTGTGTTTGTTTCACGCATTAGACACTAATATGCCCTGGTTCCTCATACCCTGGCACTTGGTGTCTTATGCTATAGCAAAAAGCAGTGCTCCGAAGATGGCAAATCATATTAGGATTGTATTTTCATAATCGTCATCGTTGCGTTACACTCATCCTATGGTTTTGATTGTGTAAATATTTCTCCTCCATCCCCTATTCTTCTCAGGACACTAAAAGGTTTTGACAGGTGCACACTCACACCATGTCCACATACATCTTTCACTATCACCTACGACCCTAAGAACACTTATCATGAAATAATTACATTTTAGATTCATACATTTACATACTCTTAGGTTCACCCATACTATCGTCACTTGCAATGTCAAATGCTAGGTCCACCATCAATACCGTCATAGTACATCCATTACATCCTGCATCACACATATTAGTTGAACATGTATATAACCATCATAAGCATATAAAATATAAACATTTGTTGTGTCATCATAAGCATATCCCCATCACATGTACATCATATAACATAAGCATTCATCATACATAGGAACAAAAATCCTCACCCATTACACCCTGCATAGTAGTCACACATGCACATAACCATCATAAAATATAAAACATAAGCATTCGTCACGTCATCATAAGCATATCCACATCTATCTCAAACATAGGCATTCATCATACATAAGAACAAAAAGCACTCTACATATATCCATCATCACCGCATCACCACATGTTAGGTTCCATACATACATCGCCACCGTGATCACAAAGTGTCGACTCATCATACATCACATCCTTCACAGATATATATATAATGTGCATACAAAATCCATCATACACATACATACATGACAAATAAGTCAACTAGGCATCCATATATAAAAATCATCATAGATCCCACATGTACACATAACATATCACCATGCACATCAATAAAATTATTCGTATTCCACAAATACATACAATCATCCACATGAACATCCCATATCATAAACATGAACATAAATAAACCAACACATCCATCCACATAAACAAGTAATACCATATATGCATGCATATAATCACCCATCATAAAAAGGAAACATACTACATGGTGTCAATAAGAACTGTCTCATATCAAAATAATATAATATGTGTCCATCATACATACATCCATCACATGATAAACTACAAAATCCAGAGATATGGAACATATTTGATCTTTGTCAATAAATCCTACACACTCCACCCTCCATCTGTCAAAAACATAGTATTCTGTCATCTACCAAAGGAACTCCCCACATC